>CM057382.1:99470000-99527500 GCA_030015415.1 Cynopterus sphinx | reverse complement strand
GTAGACTATCTGAGACAGAAGTTTTGGAATTCTCTTAATGGGATTTGGAAAAGGTCTATTTAAATAACTAAATTTTTTTCTTCTTAACTCTAAATAGTCCCATTGTGACAAATCTACTGAAAAATTAGAACCCATCTTCCACTGTGGAATTATTAGTCAATAAATTTGCAAATTAATTATTATTTTTGAATGATGTAACTATGTCTAAAGCTCATTGTACTAGAAAAGGAAATAACTTCTCTTCTTTAAAAACTACATATTGAATGATTTATATTTCTAAAATTTAAGGATTATATTTTTTTGTGTTGGTAAACACATGTAAATCCTTGTTGCGAACATTTCTTAGAGTATTATAAAATTAAAGTTTTTAGAATAGTTTTTAAATTAGACTAGAACTAATTTTAGTTTCTGAACACCATTCTTCAATATATAGAATCATGATTTCTGACAGAAATTGCTGATTCTATGGCTAGAGCAGAAAAAAATTATAGATATGTTTGGATATCTTTTTATTTGTGGCAGAAAGAAAAAAGAAAAAAGAAAAAAGAAGTGCTCAAAAGTGAGAAAGATGTATCAAAAATTCAAAGAAGCTAGTTTGAATGAGTTTGCATGGGTTAAATTGGGATAATTTGGTAATAAATGTAAATAATGATGGTAATGAATTTTAATCAATTAAAAGTTAAGATTTCTAGTGTCTTCCACATAAAAGTAAAAATAAAATAGGAGAGAATGGAAATATATTTCTTACAGTAGAATATCAACCAATAAAGGCAAAAAAATAATTTTAATTATGTAACAATCACTTTAACAATGGACTATGAAAAAAAGAATGTAAAAATTAATGACTGTGTTGATGAACAGAATAATTACATTATCTTAAAGTATTATCCATTCCCTTACTTATTTATTACATAATTAACAATAGTTACTTACATAGAGCAAGCTGGAGAATATTATTTAAATAAATGATCAAAATTGACATCACTAATGTGGGACAAGCTAATATCATATGCCTCTTGATATGTTGCACTAATGAAAGAGCACTTATATAGTATTACTGTCCAAAATTCATATCCCAAACTAAATGATAAGGCACCATCAAACAGCCAACCTGAGGAGCAATTTCTTGATTCTGATAGTTTATTATAATTATATAAATAATATTTTTATCTTAAGAAATATACATTGAAGTGTTTAGTAGAAAAATGTCATGATATATGCAAGATACTATCAGGTAGTTCTGCAAATAATGGTAAAAAAGACTTATTTGTGTCTATACTTATATATGTATAGATACAAATACACATATATATGAAAGAGGAGCAGGACAGAGAAGGAAAGGGATTGAGAATAACTCACACGCAGCAAAATATTTACAATAGGTGAATATCAATGAAGAGTATTGGGAAGTTCTTAATACTAGGCTTGCAACTTTTCTCTGTTTAAACTTGTTTCAATATTTTAAAATGAATTAAAAACTTTATTTCTCTCTTTAGTTTCAAGGTATTATAAATTTGAGACTCAACTGATGCAGTTTGGGTATGAAAGAAAAAAAAGCAGGGAATTTATGAATTCAATAATAACAAAAACCTTAACAACTACAAAGGAGAAATAAGAATAAATAATTAGTAATATAATTAAATATTAATATTATTAATTTTATCCAATCACAATTATTATTGAAAATTTTCATTTATTTATGGTGTATATCAAGGCCCTTTAAGTTAGTAAAAAAAGAGTTAAAATGATTATAATAATAAAGTTTCATGCAGTAGCAGGAGTGGAATTCAGTGAGATAGAAGGATGAGTATCGGGATTTTCAAAACTCTTTTCCAACGTACAGCTTGCCTTGAGTAAATCGCACCACGCTAAAGTTTGCTAGAATGTCATGAATGAGGGCTGTGCATATTTCAGCCCAAATTAACTTTGATATCCAGTCTATACATCCCAAAACTTGTTCTCTGGCACTATTATCAGAAGGCAGCACTGTCTCCATGTACACGAAAATGAGACAAGCTAACTACACATACTAAAACTATAAGAAAAAAATATATATAAGAACTGTTACAACTAAATAACATTTTCTAACGTTATTCCCCAGTATCCAAGATTCATAGTATAAAAATTGATTTGATTACTTTCAAGATTCTTAAAGTAACTATTAATTAAACACTAAAACTCATGTTTTTAATGTGCACTGGTAATTACTTGGGATTGAAAATTATCATATTCCTACTAATTATAATATTAATTTATCATGGTTAAACATTTTTCAACTAATTATCTAATCAACACATTTAAGTGGATACTCTCTTCAGATTTGTAAACAATAATATTTATATACTAAGCAAAATGTAAGTGTATTGATTGCAAGTGCTTTTATATAATAAGGTATGGAACTAATGTCAGGAATTTTTATTTAACATGAATTAACAGGCAAATAAAAATCCACTAATAAGAGAATATTTCTAACATTCACTGAAATGTTATGTATTAGTTATTTTCCAAAAGTGATTAAAATTATATCACCATATCTAACATAAAATAAGTTCTATTTGTTCTAAATTTTGCTGATGTTTAAAATATATGGAAGCTTATTTATTTATCATCTATCTATCCATTATTTGCTTGAAAACTTAAGTTACAAAAAAGTTCATTGTCTCTCCCTTTGTTTACACTTGAAAACCACAGTAAAGATAACCTACCAAATGAAATAACTCATAATAAACTGAAGTTGTTTTAATTCTGCTTTGTACACATTTGTATCCTTTATAGACTATGATTTTATTCCTTTCTAGTAAAAGTATCAAACAGCCCTTAATTTTTTTTTTCTAAAATATTTTCTACATTCTGGCTTACATTAGAAAAAAATTAAATGAGTAAGAAAATAAATCAATGAATGAATATACTAAAATCCTCAAGAAAAATGAAAGCAATATAAAAGATTTTAATTTTAGTAATAAGTTATTACATGCCAATCCCTCTCACTTTTGATATATGTGTTTTCATCTTCATGATTCAGAAATTAGTGTTCATTGAGCTATAATTGCCCACACAAAGTAATAAACTGAGGTGGAAAATTAACAATTATGATGCTAATTAAATCAATTAAATCAGATACCTTGATATTCTCTTCTCATTCATATTAAATAGTATCTGAATTATTTAACTGATTGTCAGCATTAGTCAAGTCATTAAGAGAAATTTGATTTTGACAACATAACCCAAACTTTCCCATATGTGATGTGGACATAATATTTTTCACTCCATAAAACACCTGTTCTATCTTCTGATACAATGTTAGATACAGAACCTGATTAGCATGTATTTGAGCACTGCAAAGTTAAGCTCACAATAGATTTTGTCATATGAGTGATGGGTAATGCCTAACACCAGCTGTCTTTTCAGCTGTGACCTGCCATCTAACTTGTCAAATGGCCCCCCCTCAAAAAATAATCAGTACAATGTGCTGTTCCCTTCACTTAAAAAATGCCTCAAATCATAAAATTTTCAATCCTCTACAATGTTTCATAAAACCATTTTCATAGCATATTTTCTTCTTCTTTTACTCAGTTTAAATAATGGCAGATTTACATAAGTCTCATTTCAATAGTCATAAGACACTTTTCACAATTTTCTTTTACTTATTTATTAGCAGACCTATTGTATTACAGATGGCAATAAATTATCAAAGAATCCTATATATTATTAAGCCTAAATTATTTGGTAGGTCTATTTAGTTTTAGTATTTAAGTTTAAGAGATATGCAAAACAAAGCAAATGCCTTATTTTCTTGTTAATTTCAACTCCTGAAACAACTCTGTAAACATAAATGTGAAAGACTCAAAATGGGGGTAATGAGCTCCTTGACTTACTGTAGTAGTTAAGACAACTGTCCCACAGAAACTATACTGTGTAAATAACTTTTTCAGAAACTTCATATACAGAAACATATTTCCCCTGTAATTTACTTTTTTAATCCATCTTTTTAGACAGTCTGTCAGAGCAGTAAAAATTGAGCGCCATGCTTTATTGATGTTATATGCTAAATATTATGAACTAAGAAAAGGGTATGTATATTTTAACTTCTGTTTTACTATAATGAAAGGGCCACTGAATGTTAGGAGACCATTATATTTATGTGACAAACTGAAACAGAACTGAACATCTTGAATTAAATTATTAAATTAAATAAATAAAGAGATCCAGTTCGAGTCAAACTTCTCTAACATCTTTACAGTAAAAGCTGATTCAGAGGTAATAATTGTGGTTATCAAATTTTATCATGCTTATAGAACTCATTAAAAATGTAAAGGCAGATGTTTTGTTCCCTTTTGTTAGAGATTCAGATTCTGTAGGTGTGGTCTTCATCAATGTCTCTTTTTCCTTTATTCTAGATACATGGAGATTTTTACTTTTCACCCCCTTAAAGCTATGTGATGTAATAACCATTTTTAATCAACCAGATGTGACAACTGTGACACTTTGGGCTGAAGCACTTCATTGAAAGTACTCTGTGCTCTCCTCATATTAAGTTGGGGCAGAGTTCTCCCTCCAAATGATGACCAGGTTAAACATGTAATCTTGCTTTTTTCAAGCAACCGTGATTTGTGCTTTGTATATTACTACAAAATAATTTGCTAGAAGTAGGATTGGATTAAAAGCATTTAAAAAAGTCTCCCCAGTTAATACATTATTTATGTGGTACCTGGATCATTTTTATTTTTATTTAATTTTAACTTTTAATTTATTTTAGTTTTCAGTTGCAGTCAACATTCGATATTATTTTAAATTAGTTTCAAGTGTACAGCATAGTGTTTAGACATAATCTGCATAGTACCTACCTGACACTATATATAGTTATTACAATATTACTGACTATACTCGCTATGAAACTACTAATCTGTACTTCTTAATCCCTTCACCTTTCTCATCCAAAACTCAACTCCCCTCTCATCTGGCAATCACTAGTTTGTTCTCTGTATCTATGAGTCTGTTCTGTTTTGTTTATTTCATTCTTTAGATTCCACATATAAGTGAGATCATATGGTGTTTTTCTTTCTCTGACTATTTCACTTAGCATAATACCCTCTAGGTTCATTCAAGTCATTGAAAATGGTACGATTTGATTTTTTATGGCTAAAATTCCAGATATATATATATCATGTCTTCTTTATTCAACCATTTATTGATGGGCATTTAGATTGCTTCCATATCTTGGCTAATAAAAATAACACTGCAGTGAACATAGGGATGTACATATCTTTTCAAATTAGTGTTTTGGTTTTCTGTGGATAAATGCCCAGAAGTATAATTGCTGGGTAAAAAGGTAGTTTTATTTTTAATTTTTGAAGAACCTCCAAACTGTTTTTCATAGTGGCTGTATCAATTTGAAATCCTACTAACAGTGCATGAGGATTCCCTTTTCTCCACATCCTCACCAACTCTTGTTTTTTGATTTATTGATAAACATTCTGACAGGTGTGAAGTGATACCTCATTGTAGTTATAATTTGCATTTATCTGATGATTTGTGATGTTGAGCATATCTTCATATGTCCAGTGGCCATCTGTATATCCTCTTTGAAGAAATATCTATTCATGTTCTCTGTCCATTTTTTAATTAAATTGTTTATTTTTTTGTGTGTTATATTGTATGAGTTCTTTATAAATTTTTGATATTAATCCTTATTAGATGTACTATAAGTAAATATCTTCTATTCAGTAGATTATCTTTTTGCTTTACTGATGGTTTCCTTTGCTGTGCAAAAACTTTTTAATTTTATGTAGGCTCATTTGTTTAATATTTCTTCTGTTTCCCTTGCCACAGGAGTTATGTCAGAAAAAAAAAAATATTATGAAGAGCAATGTCAGAGTTTGTTGCCTATGTATTCTTCTAGGAATTTTATGGTTTCAGGTCATATATTTAAGTCTTTAATCCATTTTGTGTTTATTCTTGTATATGGTGTAAGAAGGTGCTCAAGTTTCATTTTTTTGTATGCATCTGTCCAGTTTTCCCAATACCATTTATAGAATAGATGTGTTTACCCCCACTGCATATTTTTATCTCCTTTATCATAGGTGTGAATTTATTTCTGAGCTCTCTATTCTGTTCCATTGATCTATGTGTCTATTTTTATGCCAGTACCATGCTGTTTTGATTACTATAGCCTTACAATATGATTTGATAACAGGTAGTCCGATACCTTTAACTTTGTTCTTATTTCTCATGGTGACATGAATATTAGGGGTGTTTTATGATGTCATATAAATTTTAGGATTATTTGTTCTAGCTATCTGAAAAATGCCTTTGGTGTTTTGATAGGAATTGGCATTGAATCTATAGATTTCTTTGAGTAGTATGAATATTTTAATGATGTTAATTCTTCCTATCCATGAGCATAGTATATGTTTCAATTTATTTGTATCTTTTCAATTTATTTCTTTAATGACTTATAATTGTCTGAGTGCAAGTCTTTACCTCCCTGATTAAATTTATTGCTATTTATTTTATTCTTTATAATGCAATTGTAAGTAGTATTTTTTTATATGTTCTCTTTCTGATAGTTTATTATTGGTGTATAAAAATGCAAGTAATGTCTAAATATTAATTTTGTGTCCTCATATTTTACTAAAATCATTTATAAGTTCTAACAGTTCTTTTTATTTGTTTGGTGAACTCTTTGGATTTTCTATATATCGTATCATGTCATCTGTAAATGACAGTTTTATTTCTTTTTTTATAACTCAGATGACTTTTATTTCTTTTACTTGTCTGATTGCTGTAGCTAGAACTTCCAATATTATGTTGAACAAAAGTGGTGAAAGTGAACATTTTTGTCCTGTTCCTTAAAGAAACAAAAATCTTAAAGATCTTGAAAATGCTTTTCGCTTTTTCCCATTGAGTATGATGTTAGCAGTGGGTTTGTCATTTATGGACTTTATTATGTTGAGGTATGTTTCCTCTCTATTCACATATGGCTGAGAGTTTTTATCATAAATGAATACTGGCTTTTGTCGAAAGATTTTTCTTCATCTATTAATATGATCATATAATTTTTACCTTTCAATATTTTAATGCTGTGTATCACATTAATTGATTTGCAGAAATAGAATTAACACTGTACTCCTAAAATAAATGCAATTTGATCATATGATATTTTTAATGTATTGCTGAATTTGATTTGCTAATATATGGTTTACTAATATTTGGTTTGTTAATATTATATTATATTATATATATTATATATATTATATATATAATATATATATATATATATATATTATATATAATATATATATATATATATTTTAGTAATTTCCTTGTCTGGTTTTAAAATCGGGGTAATAGTGGCCTCATACAATGAACCTAGGAACCTTTTCTTCTCTTAAATTTTTTGGAATAGTTTGAGAAAAATAGGTGCTAATTCTTTGAATGTTGTAAAATTTGGCTGTGAAGTCATCTGGTCTCAGACTTTTGTCTGTTGGGAATATTTGTTTACTGATTCAATTTCATTAATTATAATTGGTTGGTTCAAATTATCTGTTTTTTTCTTGACTCAGTTTATGAAGATTGTAAGTTTCTAAAAACATCATTTTTTCCCAGATTGTCCAATTTGTTGACACATAACTGCTTGTAGTCTTTCCTTATAATTTTTTGTATTTCTGTGGAGTCAGTTGTCACTTCTCTTTCATTCCCAATTTTCATTTGAGTCTTCTCTCATTTTTCTTGATGATTTTAGTTAAAAGTTTATGAATTTTGTTTATCTTTTCAAAGAACTAGCTCTTGGTTTTATTGACCTTTCACATTGCTTTTAAGACTCTGTTTCATTTATTTCTTTTATGATCTTTATTATTTCCTTTCTTCCATTCACTTTAGGATTTGTTTGCTGTTCTTTTTCTAGTTCTTTTAAGTGTAAGGTTAGATTGTTTATTTGAGATTTTTTTTTTATTTCTTGAATTATGCCTGTATTGCTATGAATTATTTTCTTAAGACTGCTTTCACTATGTCCCATAGATTTTGGGTCACTGTTTTTTTTATTGTCATTCTAATAGGTGTGTAGTGGTATCTCATGGTCATTTTAATTTGCATTTCCCTGATTACATATGATGGATGTGAAATGTCTTTTCATATGCTTATTTGCTTTTTGTACATCTTCTTTGGTGTGCTCTCTGTTAAGCTTTTGGCCCATTTTTTAATAGGATGATTTGTTTTCTTATTGTTGATTTTTAAGAGTTCTTTGTATATCTTTGCATAAAAGCTCCTTATCACCTGTCTTTTGCAGATATATTTTCCTAGCTATTGTTTCTTTTCATTCTCTTGATATTGCTTTTTTAAAAATTTAATATTTTTTATTTTGCATTTAACAGACCCTAACAAGATGACAGTTCTTGACTGCCTAAGCTGACTTCCACAGAGAAGAGCAAGCAGAGTAACTCCATGTAAAATCACTATGAGCATAGTTTGCACATATTCTCTTACCCTCCCACAAAGACAGATACACATTGCTCCTTCACCGTGGAGGAAATCTTTGCAACCAGAGGCACTTGAATACTGTTATAGAAGTTCCCATGAGAGGCTTTCCCCTCACAGCAAAGTGGGATCAACAGAATAGAAACTAGTTGCTCAGATTCCATCTCTTTTTGGTCAGGGGGTAGCAGCACAAAGCTGATGATTTTGTGGTAAGTCAAGCTTTCCTATTCATCTATAAGGAGTTCTCTGTTTTCACAGGATTGATTGTAAGGATCCGTCAGTGGTTCATCATCAGGACCATGACACCTAGCAAAATTGGTGTGTGAAAGGGCTTATGCAGCCGTAATTTTCTTTCCTTAGTCCAATACAAGCATCTTCTCTAACAAGGAATTGGTGCCAATAAATACGTTTGCAAAGTTTATCTTTGTCATTTGGGTCAAAGATCGAATATAGTTTCTTGACTTCAGCTTGCAGTCTTTATTCACAGCTAGATTACTAGTTTTTAGATCCCTGTGGATTATGTCACTGGAATGTATTTACTTGAGACCTTGGAGAATCTGATAGATAAGGACCTGAACATGATCATCTATAACCTTCTGACATTTCATAATTTTTTTTTCAGATCTGGGTCCATAAGATGGGTTGCCACACGCACATTTTTGAATTCCTCCAAATACCTGGTAGGTATAAAAATATCCAACAGATTGATCACATTTTCACACTTTGTATAAGTAACCACAGTTCTCTATAGGTCCTTTGGCTTGAATAATGGACTGAAATGGTCTGGATAGTTGATTTTCACTGCCACCCATAACCCAGTTTTTGTGACTCAACAGTATGCAGAGCCATAGACACCAGGAATCCACCAGAAACAGCTTCTGGTAACGCTTGGATACCTCCCAGATTGTCTTGTTCAGCTCCTGTTGATAGAATATAGGCCTTTTCTAAGACATCCTCCCAGTTCAATGCACCTGCACATCTCCCTGCATCTTGTTTCTCACCCGGTCAGGCAGGGATTTTGCACAGGCTGCCCATGCACCTTAGAGAGTGGGGCAAGCCCTGCTAAGCACAGAAATACTCTTTTGGGGCTCAAGGTATGACAGCCGCACTCCCTGTACCATTGCCCCAACCAAGCCAACTCTGGGCTATGCCATGGTACTAGGGTTCCGTCTCCGTGCATTCTGAGGTTTTTGATATTGCCTGTTTCAGAGCAGAGGTTTTTAATTTTAATAAAGTCCAGCTTATCAATTATTTCTTTCATAGAATGTGTCTTTGATGTTGTATCTAAAAAAGCATGGCCAGTCTCTTAACTTTTTAATGTTCTTGTCAATATACGTAGAACAGAAATTAAAATGTGTCCTTTTTCTAGTCACTAATTCATGCTAGAACTTTGCTAATTCAATCTCTATTCACATGTTTTTTAAAGCATTAACTGTGATAAGCTTTGCTATCATATACCTCGAAAGAATAAGGAAGAGAGTAATTTACATTTCAAAGGTTTGCTTGATTTAGGCTTCAGATTCAGGGGTGGCGGCCTGTGCAAAGTCCTTTCTCAAATTTCTTCTAAACACCTAACTGATTAAGACACTTAGATGTTTTTGTGCTTTATTTGGTATATGAAACCAGTGATTTAGTGGCATTGCCTGAAACAAAATATCTCTCCTCTTCTTGGAGGCTCTCATTTCATTCTCATTGAATGGCACTTTAGTGGTCCAAAGGAGACAATATAAATCCCTAAGAATCATCTGTATTTCAAGTAGCTAATTTTCTATTCTATCGTTGGGAAAATATTGACTAGATTTGTTACTATTGATTTCGTTGGGGGTGGGGGTTGGTGATTGGAAATGATACTTTTTAAGAGCCTTAAAGAAAAAGAGGAAAAGTAGCCTGGAATTAAATGTTTATCTTTTTTAATCTGTAGAGTTTTTGAAACAGGCTCTTTGAATATATGTAGAGGAAATTCCACATGCTGTAGCGTTTTCCGCCTCAAATCATTCACTCGTCAACTCCTGATAAAAGTTCACCAGGGAGAAAGGACACCTTTGATGGTTAGAGCTAAAGTCATTTATTACCCCTTAAGTCCCCTAACCTATCTTGAATTTCACTCAGTGTAAGAGAGAAAGCCATTTGGAGTTTTAGTTTAAGGATACAAAATAGAATAATAAAATTATAAGATAGCTCTGAGCTTTTTGTGGATGCTTGTGTGTTTTGCATTCTTTTCTATATTAAACCATCTGATTTTATTAATTTCTATCTTTTATTCACATTAAATTGCTGTAAAGCCATATGCCTGAATATTATTTAAATAGTTTCCAATAAATGGGACTTTACTAAACTCTTTTATAGTATATAGCTATTACTTTAATAAATAATGAGTACAGGCACTTTCTCAGTCTCTTTTTTGCTGTACCACAATAACACGGGGATATAAATAACTCTGTGAGATGCTTCTCCTCTCTCTCAGAGTAACTGACTACTTCAGTGATTACCATGGAGGCAACAATGAGCAGATGCTTGCCTGCATTTATCTTAGAGCTCTACTAAATGCTTCATTCCATGCCTGAAGGGACATCCAACTTCATAACACAAAAAGGAAAGTTTATTTCATACTAAAAATTCTGTTGGGGGGTAAGAGATCAATTTATTCATTCAGAAAACATTTTTTGAGTCTCCTGCAAGTGCGAGGATATCAGTGAAAAACAAAACAAAACAAAACAGGCTTTATGTTTTCACAGGGGAGATGATTTTGGGGGGAAGGACAGACAATAACAGAAAAGCAAACAAATACAATATTGCAAAAAGTTATAATAACTGAAAAATTAAAGCAAATTGAGAGAAGAGTGGTGAAATTTGATATAGGACTATCAAGGAAGCACCCCTTGCTATGTAAGCAAAGAGCTGAAGGAAGTAACAAGCAAGTCACCTGGGATATAGATACAGATGCTACAATGAGCTTGAGTTGTGAATGTATTTAGAATAATTACAGAATTGTAATAATTACAGTGTAGCTAGAGCAGAATAAACCAGGGTAGAGGATATTAAGAAATGAGATCAGAAAAGTAATTAGGGGTGACTGAATAATTACTAATTCAAAAATAATGAATGGTTAAAGTTTTAATTAAATTTTATTGATTCCATTGATTTTAATCTACATCACACACAAAACTGTTCCGTGACTACACTCTGTCACTTCTATGCCTTATTTTTTAGGTCTAAATTATGTAGAGGAAGTAGACGGATGTATATTTCTGTTTATCTTCTAAAATATCATCACCTGTCAAAATATTTGTTTAATAATAAAATGCTAGAATAACATTCTCTGAAATTTTGAGAGAGAGGGTTTCATGAATAAATAGCAGCTACTGTATTTACCTTGTCTGGAAGAGAAGTAACAGAAGTGCTTTGTGTCAATCAATATGAAAATGTAATTTAATCCAATGAGACAAAAATCAATTTTTCTTTCTCAAAGTTTCAAAGTAGTTAAATATCACCTGTTCTGCTTAATTAGTTTTTGATATTTGTACAAACTCACCTTTAAACTTCATAACAATACAGTTTTTGTTTGAGCTTTAGATATCTTTTCTTTGTCCTAATTACTTTCTGATTTAGCTGGCTAGAGAGAGGAAGGAAAAGCTTCTTTTTGCAGAGAAACCATGTTGCTTTAACAATGATGAATAGAATTTTCAAGCTCTAATTATTAAAACAGCCTTCCATTGCCCTGGCGTAGTCTGTAAATGAAGCTTTGCAAACCACAAATTTACCACAAACACATGATGCATTTTAAAATAGGTTGAGTATATTTGAAAGTTATATTGTTGTTGGTGTTTATGAACACAGAAGGAGGAGCTTTGCAATTGGCAATTGACATATATGAGTAATTTAAAAATTCAAAACTTGGTTGAAATGTCCAGACCAATAGAAAGAAAAATATATTAGAAATATATATATATATATATATATATATATATATATATATATACATACATAAATACACACACACACACACACACATATATATATATATATATATATATATATATATATATATATATATATATATATATAATGAATTAAAGTTTAGAAAGGATACAAGTTGAATGGCCATATCCAAATATGCAGATACACCATAAGATATGGTACTTCTGGGGCAAAATCAACTCAACTTTAGAGAAAATGAATACTAAGGCTTATAATTATTGGTAAGTTTAGTTCATATATCTCAGGAGAGAAATACATTTGTAGATGTGGAGAGGTAAATGTAGACTCCCTTTCAAGAAAGGAAGTATTGCCCCAGAATGTTCTTAGTTACAGAGAGCACTCTTGCTCAAGGTCATGTCTTTTCTTGGTAAGGAAATAGGAGGACACTGAGGTGGGAAGGGTGGGAAGGTAGGTATAGGGGCTTAATCATTTCTGTTTTACACAGGACAGCTTAGATGAACCATTTTAACTCTAGAGCTCCTGAGGTGTTGACTCAATTTGTTGGACCTGCCTTATCTTGCCCTGCTCCCTCTTTTTTCTTTTTTCATAGGTGTTGATAACAAGAGTTTGCTCCTAGTACACATCTTTACACTAAACTCTGACTTACATTTGGCTTCCCTCCAGAGTATGACCTCTGATAGCACTGTTGTCCAGTTCGTAGACTAGCTTTGATTCTTGAGAGATATATGCCTCCATTATAATGTTTTGTGTCAGCAAAACATTTTATATTCGGCTACAGACTATAGTGAAAAAAAAGACAAAGATAGTTAGATTTCATAATGTTTTATTTATTAACATTTACTGTCATCTCACTGAGACTATAAGTTTTTTTACACTTAAATTAATAAAACCTATCTTAGAAAGCTGTGATTAAGATTACAGAATTAAGTAAAACTGACACTAATTAGATAGATAATTTTAGAAAGAAAAAAAACATAGTTGCTAAGAAAGTGAGCTTTTGTGTTAGTCTGATTTTGTTAAAAAATTAGCTTGGCTTCTTGATGATAATTAGTCTTTAATCAATTTTTTAGTCTCCATTCCCTCTTCCATAAAATAGTGATAAGAGGAAATTAGAAATATCAATGTTTTGTGAGATGATTAAATTGAATGATGTATATGAAGTTTTTATATGATACCTGACCCAGTGAAACCTCAATACACATTAGCTATCTTTTTAATAAAAAATGAGGAAGAGTGAAATAGAAGTCTCATTAATATTAATTCTATGTGCTTTAAAAATGTAGTTCGTGACATAAAAACCATGTCGATAAATTATTGGATAGTAATGTTAGATTATTTCTAGAAAAGAGGACAAAAAATGGACAATGATAAGTCTTGTATTCAACAGAATTATCAACAGGGCTTTCTTTTCATGACTAAAAATGTGTGTTGGGGAGTGGTTTTCATCTCATTCTACATGCTAATGTAAGTCATTCTTTGTTAGTACTGTCCATTCTAAAAGACCATTGAAGTGACTTAATTAAAAATATAAAATTTGGTAGAGAAATCAATAATGCATCGGAAACCAGCAAGGGTGCTCCGTCTATTATTCTTCACTTTCCCCATACTCTCATTCTTGGACTTTCTTTGTCTTGTTTTGAACCTAAGAGACTATTTCCCAGAGACAGGATGACAAAGATCTTCTGACCAGCTGGCTTCCTAGAAGTTCAGACCGTGGGCAGTAAATATAGGTTATGGGAGGCACGAAGAAGACAAAGCCCTTCTTCCCGAGATGCAGTTCTTAATGATTTCCAGTGACCCTGGTTCTGTCCTATGTCCATTCAGCCCTAGGGTAGTTTTGAGTTTTATGCTACTGCTAATTACTGATTATTTCACAGTCTCTCACTTATTTCTTTAAACCTGCCTAAGCCTAAGAAAAAGGTCCCTCTATCGGAGTCCTTTTGTTTGAATCAACTTGAGTAAATTCTGGTTTCACCTAGGACTCAGACAAATGGCATACTACCCCTTGTGTGTGTGTTTGTGTGTGTGTGTATGTGTCTGTATACATATATGTATTTGTTGAATTTTTAGGGTTGTATACTGTAAGCCCTTCAAGTACGATAATTAGTCTAATTTTTTCTTCTGCTCAATAAATAACTGAATATTAACAGATATACTCTCTTTTTACATTTAGGGTAATAATTTTTATATAGGAATAATGTGAAAGGTGCTATGATATGTGCATTTAGCTCTTTGCTACATGTCTATAGTCTTTGGTTATCTCAAACTGATACTTTTCACTATTTTTTGAGCTTTATTTAAGGTAAAAAAAAACTATATAGCAACAGATCCATTTTCAAAAATAATAATCAAATATGTCACCAACTCAAAAGGTAAATATAAGAGAACTTATACCTACTGTCATAGAGTTCTTTTATTTGCCTGAGAATCTTCAGTCACAGTAGTTTAATTTTCTGAATATGAAGATAGTTGGCTAGTTATTATAAACCATATATCTTTTCTAAAGAAATTCATTGTTATTTCTATTTACCCTGACTTTTCCCTCTTTCAACTAGTGTTTTGAGTTGTAAACTAGCTTTCTTTTTAAAAAACTCATATTTCGATAACAAAATACATATCACAAATTCATAATATTTATTTAAAAACAATGCCAAATTGTTCTTGTAAATAAACAATATTTATATAAATAAGCAAATATATTTTAATAAGGTCATATATATATATATATATATATATGTATTCACCCATTTTGAATGTAAAACATTTTTCAAATTTCACTGAAATATAAAAGTAATTTTATTGAAATATAGTGTAATTGGGAAAATTTGATCATATTTTGTCTGATGAATACAGAACAACAAATTTCATGTGTAAACTTCCGCCTAGAGGAATAAGTAACTGGAAATTGTGGCATTTCTAATATAGTTAATTCCTTATTAAGCTTTTCCTTCAAATAACAAAAATATATTTAAAAAATATCTGTTATAGTAAAAGCATTTGCTGGGTAATTTACATGTAAAATTTTGTTAATTCTATAAAAAACCTCATAGGAATCTCTATGTGATTATAACTTTTTAAGAGATTTCTTAGTTCTTCAGTTTTATGAAGATTAGAGGCAACAGTTTGAGTTTCTCTCTAGTTGAGGTCAGCAGAGGACATCTTGGTGGAGCCAGAGATCAGAACAGTAAGCTGAGGGTGAGTGTTGACAGAAAATCCTGGCATAACAGAGGACAGAGAAGAGGTGAAAGGCAAAGGCAAAAATAGAAGCAATTGAGGCTAGCAATTACCTAGCCAGAAGCCAAGTTTGCTTTCTGAGATCATATCAGACTCTCTTTGGGGATTCCCAGTTATATATTGGAGAATTCTCAGTGGGGATAACAGTGGAGCTCAGATGTCATTTGATCCTAGTTTTATTCACACATCAATAAGAGCTATGAATATTTTAAATATTAGTATGTTAAATTAAGTCTTATTCTGATCTGGTTGCCCAAAGTATAATAACTATAATACAGATTCAATATTGTTTTTATAAACTCAAAATTTTTCTCCAAGTATAATTTATGAACATCAGTTTTGATGGAGTTTTTTAATGGTGGAGAGATACATACAAAAATGGATTCTTATTTCAACAGTAACTTTCTATAGTGTTACTGTTATAGTGTATCAGATATTTTAGATAGAATGAGTGCATGGATAATATCAGGTAGTCCTTTCATGTAATAGAAGCACTACACTTACTTTTAAACTGAGTAACCTGTGATATTTACCTCATCATCTGAAAATGAAAATCACCACAAAATATACAGTAAGTGTTATGTTTTAGTTTTCAGAAAATAATAGGCAAGTAACTAAGCATATATGACTCAGAAAATTGTGAATTTAGAAGCAGCAATATTTTAGAATTTATTTTACAGATCATTTAAGATATGCATAATAAATTTTCTGCAACATTATGCTTAGATTCTCAGATTCTTTTTATCTAAATTTGTCCTTTGTACCAGAAAGGATAAATTTTTCTTTACCTCTCCCTTCAATCAGTGAAAATTATAATTACCTTTCTTCTCAGGCTTACCTAAACACTGTATAAATCATCTTTTCCCACTTGATGACAATTTCAGAGCTAAAAAAAAGATCATCTATACATACTACGTAAAATAACTGCAAGAAAATGTGTTACTGCATAATTTTCTTTTTGGAAACAAAATAGAAATTATTAATACTAATAAAATTAATAATTTGAAATTAAAATTCAGAGGCAGAGAAGTAGAATCAAAAATTGTATTGGCTGCAGTGGCTTTGTAATGTGTCAATTTGGTTATGCTGATTTACATTTCCATATTTCCTTTCTCTGAATATTTCAATTTTAGATGAGCCACAGAAGAGGTTCTTGTATAAGATTTGAAGGGCTTAAATGAAGCAGCAGCTATATGTAATTCATGCATGCTGTCACTTATCTGCCAGCTCATCTTTCTAGTGTTAGGCTGTAGTCAGAAGTGCAACTACTCCACTAATTCGCTGAATCCTCCTGTAGCTTTTTCACCTTTTGGGCCAAGCATTTAGCTCCATGGGAAAGGGTACAAAGACAGCCATACCATCAATGTTAGAAGTAGCAAAAACTGACATGGCTTTCAGTTTATTCTTATAGGGTATTACTTGTCTTTGTTCTACATAATTTTATATACATTTTCTTTTCCTCACTATCTACCCTAAAGAATCCAGGGTCCAGCATCAGATATAAGCACAGCAACTTTACAGGGAATGCCTAAGCAACTCCCACAAATGGGTAAGGTCAAGCTCCTACAACAAATTTCATATAAACAACTCCTAGTGGTGTAGTTCCTGACTGAATCGATATACTTGCTCTTAATATAAGTCTTCAAAGTGTTTACATATTTTAAAGATTTAGTGATAAAACATTTTGTATTTGTGAATAATTTCACATTAAATTATTTGAAATAATTTAGTTTCAATTCAACATATTTCAATATATTTACTTGATAATGTGTTAGACATTATAGATGAATAAATGATGGAACTCACTTTAAGTCTGATGTCACATGTAAAACTGTATGGAAATTCGTTTCCCTTAAAGTCCCCTTATTTCCAGGTCTATGAACTATATGTTTATCTAAGAATCCAATTTTCATATGAAGTGTTTAATTTCCTCTTGCGTTACCTGGCGATAAGTTCTAGAATTATATTTTCTTGATTATAAAGGGTCTTTAAAGTCCTATGAATTATGGGTACACATTTTTGACATTGAGAGCTTTGAGTACATAATTAGTGGACTGAACCAGTTCACAGAAATACATAGATTTACTTTAAAGGAATATACTTTAGATAAATTAGGCTAAAAAGGTACTGTCACTCACAGAAATTATTTTTATATTGTTGTATTTTGATTTCCTCATCAAATATTACATCTATAGAAATTTTAAGCTGTTTTCAAAGATACATATGAAAAGACTAAAATGATTCAGATATCTCTTTTTCACCATTTTAAAGAATGTAGCTTATCTATAATCAGTGGGTAGATGAGTGGATTTGAAAATCCATCAACCTAGTAGAGAAATTTTAGAGATTGCATAGTTAGAGAAGCAACTATCATGAAGTAAAAAGTATCACTTTTTGTTTTTATTCTAGTTGAAAACTTCAGGTTATAAATTATAATTAGGAAATGTGAGAGGAAAATCTTTTTAGGTTTTAATACCAGTAATTTCTGAGAGAAGCAGATAATTTTGCTTGTATTCAGGATTTGTATTAGAATCATAGACCAGCAATGTAATTGTACGATAAAATCAAAAGAAGAATGGTGACTAAGTTCAGTGGTGTCAATAAAAACACATCATCTATTTCCCAAATGTTTCTCTTTGGTACGTAAGGGCAAACCGAGCTTCAAATTTTTTTAATTTTTTTTTAGTGCACTCAACTTCTAGTTTTACCCATTTACCTGGCTCTCAAACAACCTGTTATGTCATTCATCTCTTGTAAAAAAATATAAAGAATATTCTATTAGTCACATTTATTTAATCATTATTTCAACTCTTTTACTTCTTTCTCTAGGATTGAGTACACAAAGCCAAATTTTCTATGATGAATTAAACAAATTAAAGTTCTTCAAAAACGCATTACCAACCATGTTTTTGGTAACAAACTCTTGTCCTTAGAAAATTTTCTGTGAGTAAAAGTCTTTTCATCTCATCAAAGGATTTTCAGACATTGACTGTGTCTTGCTTAGAGCTTCTGATCTCCTAACTGATAGAGGAACTTAGGAAGACATATCAAAAGCACAAAGCTATTATTGCGTATTGGAATTAAATGGAAAGAATATACATATGAATAATAGTTTTGAAAAATAAAAAGATGAAGGACAGGAATGTGACTATTGCAAACACAATATTTTGACATGAAATGTAAACTGAAATATGTTTTTTAAAATGCAGTGCACAATGAGAAGAGCCTACTGATTGGTTCAGTTGATAGAGAACCAACCTATTTTAAATAACGTTCATCTTAGTTTTGGGCAATTTTCACTGCCTAAAAATGATGCGAAGTCCTAACACATTGCCAATGCTTACTCTAGTTTCTAATAGTTCCCTTTTATATTACTTTTTATAACTGGATGAGAACTTTCTCATAATAGGGCATCTCAGAAAGGTCTTTCCAGGCAATTAGAACAAATTATCCTATCAGTGCTTAACCACTTTTATTATTTTCTCAACTTTGTTGTGTTCTGGACTGTAATTTATTTCGATCTCATTTTTTGTCCAGTGAGTGACAAAATTGGTCTGAGGAAAAATGTATATAATTTCAAAAATTATTAAAGCATTTAAGTAAATACTAAAAACAGGCAAATATTAACAGTATTTCATGTGGCTGAATAATTTTGGCAGATTTCTTTTAGTATGCACATGTAACAGCAAGAGGTACATTTCCATACAGATGTAAATTTGCTTCAGTGAATCTCAACAATCATCTCTTTAGTCCCTGTATGCTGTTTGAGGGTAATTACAATACATCCTCACTACCACTGAACAAACCTTATCCACAGATGCATCTGAAACCATGTCAGCATTTGATGCAACGCGTTTATTTCTCTAGGTTTTGATGTGTCTTCCTAAGTAAAGTCTTTGAGAACAGCAATCTGAATCCCCAGGTGATCCTTATTTCTATCTTAAGAAACAGGATATAATTGCCTTTCACATTTCCCTTCTATAACCTCTTATTTTAGCATTTATTCCTTCACTCATTAAAATAGCTGCTTAAAGATAGCACTTTTTATTGGAAAGTTATAGATATACTAAATGAAATATAACAAATGAATTCTATAATTTGAAAACTTACTACCGAACAGGTAGTAAGCAATGACCCTTGCCAGTTTTATTGACTATTAGAGAGATTTTAGAGCAAGTGCTGCTGCAAATACTCTATTTCCAAGTCAAAGATAGGTGTGCTAAATTCCATGTCAACTTTAAATTTGATATTATCATTCTGGAGCCAAGTCTTACACAGGTGGATAAAATACCACTTTTGCCTGTCTAGGTAAAACATATTTATTATATATATTTATATATATATATTATTTATTATATTTATTATATATATATACACACACACTAGTAACAAATCTGGGAATTTAGAGAAACCAATCTTTTTAAAATTTTTAAAAACTGATTAACAGAAACATAAATATTATTAAAGTTATTTTCATAACTTGGTAAGCTTTTGTTTTCATTTATTCCATAAGCAATGATGTACACTCCCTCCAAATTTGCTGATGAATTTCTCAATGTAAGGTATAAAGCAAATCTTACATTGTAATACAGTTCTTTACCTAGGATAATGTGGAGCCTAATAGCAAATCTTAATAAACTTGACAATTTTAAGGTATATAGTATATTATACAATGGGTATGGAGTTGGGAATTAGCAGACATTGTTACTAATTTTATGTCCACTCCTCTCAAAGTCTCAAATGTCTCACAAGTAAATTATATGGTTGGGGTGAAGGCTGTATTAGACAAAATATATGATATATTTTGAAATGTGGCTGACACACACTAAACCCTAAATAAATATAAATCACTCACTATAAGTACTTACTTATCCAGAGCTCATAACCATGCTTATAAATGTGTCATCAAAAGAAAAAGTACCTTTGAATTTTTAATTCAAATCCCTTCCTCTTATTTGTCTAAGAGACGTGCTTGCTTACAACACTTTTTGAAATTGTAAAATGGATAATTTAAATAGATAAGTTCTAAAATTATTATTTTTTTAAAGTCAGTAAATGTTTGATTTTTTTATAGAAGGTGACACTAGCATTAGTGTCAAATTTAATTATGTTTCCTCCCTCAAAATTACAAAGACAAACTATCTGGTTTTCTCTTTTTCAGTTAAAGTATGAGACTTATTTTTAAGTTTTATCTTAGAAAAAGTCATGTTAGAAAGAGTATGAAAACTACTAATATGGAGGAAGGTATGAGGGAAATATTAAAAGTACAGATTATCTCATTCCGTATTTAATTATGGGATGAAACATGTTTGTTATGATGGCTAATCCCAGAAAATAAACTGGAAAGAAATATTCAAAAAAGTAGTAGATTTGACTCCAACATCCTACACTGTTCTCTAAAATTCTGGATGAAGGCTGTATGTGTATATATATAAATTCTGCATGTGTATATATATATATATATATATATATATATATATATATTAAATGATTCATCTTCTCACCAAATTTTGTGTATCTATATCTTATGCCAACTTAGTTTTTATTTTACAATAATTGATTTTACTTTACCTTCCATTGGTTATTTTCATTCCTAGTTCCCGCTTATAATATTATATTATAGATATAGTTGTATTTGTGTATATAATTTTATATAGTTATAGATAAATATTTTATATACATTTATAACTATTAGGACAAAACTGCTTTAATTGCTATTCTATATAAACATTCATTTTATTTTTATTACATGACTTATATTTTAAGAAAAATTTATTTAATATGCAAATATACCTGGAGTTTTCATTGAACTTACTTGTCAACAAATATATTCATGTATATATATATAAAATGTAAAATCAGTTGATTTAATCACAGTGATATCACTCCATTTAGAATCTGACACATTTCCTCATTTATAGTGTTAAACTAATTCTGACACTTTTGTAAATGACATTTTATATAAAGATGCATTTAGAATTGATGATATCACAATTTCATTAGGTTTTGGACTCTGTGATAGTAGTGCATAGCATGATGGAGCCTCACAAAAATATTTTAGATGAAATAAAATGAATTATTTGATTTTTCACTTAATTTTCAGAATGCTTTGCAATTTTGTTCCTATCTTCTATATATTAGTTATTTTCCTCCTATTTCTTATAACATTATTGCTACAACAAACAGAATCAAGATATGTGTGTTTGTGTGCATGCATGTATATGTTTACATGCACCTGTGGATTCTTTTCTCTTACAGTTGCTTTGAATATTACTAAGGTAAATTAGACATTTTTAAATGTTTTGTATTTATTTTCTAAGTTTATTTCAAAAGGGCACAGAGTTCTCAATTATTTATAAGAGTTTTAATCATAGTATTTAAAAATAAGTTTTGTTTTGTTTTGTTTTTTTGCAAAAATGTCAAAGGAGAAAGAAAAAGATATGCACATGTTCACCTTGTCATCTTGACCAGACTTTCCAACAAGAGAAAGAAAATAAACATGATGAATGTTCTTTTCCTTTCTTTTTAGATTAAAGTTAAAGGATCCTGTTGCCACACTGCATTTGATTGAAATAGACCGAATGTGTGATTAGGTCTTATATTCGGGAATCTCAGGACAGGGATACTGATTGGCATGCTGCTATTCTAGCATGGCAAATGACAAATGCTTCTTTTTGGCAGTGCCTCCTTATGTATTGGTCTTGTCCAGGTCTTTTCTGAGCATGCCATGGCAACTTTGACTGTTACTACTTCTGTTTCCTAGTTCCAGAGTGCTGCTTACAGTGCTATCACACAAAGATTAATGCAAGAATGTAACTGCTCTTCTTCAATGTCAGTCAGCAATGAAAAGAAAAAGTGACAGAGCCCCAGGAAGACAAATGTATATTTTCCTGCTGAGTAACCTGTATGAAATAAGGCTCTTGAAACATTTCTCATTAGCGTCCTTATAAATTTGAAAGTAGTAAGATAAAACATATATAATGTGCAATTATCTGACAATTAAGAGAAACACTAATACATATTTCTTTTTAGATGGAAAGTTACTTGTTTAAAGTGGATTTTCACCTGACTTGTGCTGATGCTATTTTTGGTGACCTTATTGCTGATGCAGGTAGTGTTGGTCCATCCTTCATTAATCACAAATTCAAAAATTTTTATTTCTAAATGACAGATAAAAGAAAAAAATTAACTAAATTCAAAACTATAATGGATCACACAGGGAATAGCTATGAATACCAGATGCTGATTTACGATAAGCAATGTAAACTGTGTATTTTATGGAATATCAGTTTGACATATGGCAAACAAAAAATTCTCCACTTAATTTGACCATTCCTATCCCCTTAAACAACTCTAATCAGGCAAGGAACATATTGAGACCTCTGTCTTTCTGATTTCGTTGTGTGATTTTGATTTGTTTGTGCTATTAGCCTCTCTATAGCAGACCTGGTGTCCAGTGTGCTTGTGGTGAACAAAAGGACATAAGCCTGAAATCTCTTATTATGGTCCTAATCCATCCTGTCAAAAATCTATAAATAGCAAAATTAAAACTATTAGGTTAATAAAATAGTATTTAGTAAGAATTTATTACGTATATACAAACATTCTGTGAACAAGGAGCTCTCAAAACAACCATAGTTTGAGGCTCAAAGGTACATTGTTATAGGTTAGGTTATACAGTGAAAATACAGAGGATGTTTATTCTTTACAATGATGGGTTATTGTAGTAGAGTTTTCTTAAGGATAGGAGGTTGATTAAAAGTGATTTTCTCATGCCAATTTGGGGGAACAGCTCAAGATGTATTTATGATTTTCAGAGCATTTACAAAAAGTGACCTGTTATGTTTCACTTATGTTTGTGAAATGAGCAAGATTTATTTTACTTATGTGGCTAAAATGGTTTTGTCTGCTTGTGAAATTTTCAAGTTTGGTCTTCATTTTGTATTTAAATTTAGCAAGACACTGATGCTTCTCTCACTTTTCTAATTTATGTTTTAGTTTTTCTTGATAACAGAAAACTAAACCCTTTTTTTATTAGGTCCTGGAAATCAGCTTGGCTCATGCTGTGTCCTCCCCATGTGCTATTGTTCTAAGCCACTTTAATTTTGGGTTGTGTTTATCTGACAGTTATTTTCTTAATCACCTCGATTAATTATACTGCCACCTGCCTTACCTCTAATATTGCCTACCAGCCATATTCTCCAATATTCTCTACCATATTAAACCTACTGAATATACATCTGCACAAAAAAATCAATCAGAAGTACAAAATCAAAAGGTGACAAAATATAATGAAGATTTTTATAGTTTAGATATTTTGGGCTTCCAATGAAGATGGTGGTGGAGTAGATAAATGCTGTGCTTACCTCCTCTCACAACCACATCGAAATCACAACTAAACTATGGAACAGCCATCACTAGGGGTCAACTGAAACCTAGCTGAACAGAATTCCTACAACCGGGGACACACAGAAAGGAAGCCTCAGGATTGATAGTAGGGGCAGAGATGCAGAATGGGCTGGTTTCACACCCACGTGAGACAGTTGAGAATGGGGAAGGATCTCTTAGCTGAAAAGGTCTCACCTGAGTGCTAGGGGTCAGAGGCCACATTCTGGGCTCCTCAGCCTAGGGTACCAGTGCCAAGAAGAGAAATCCCCACAGCTTCTGGCTGTGAAAAGTATAAAGAGTGTAGCCAAGTGTGGCAAAGAAGGACTATGGTCACACATTCCTCTTAAGGGGTCTATGCACATACTTCCTTGCTGGTGGAATTATTTGCTTTGAGCTCCAGCACTGGGTCAGTAACTAGAAAGGTGCCAAGGACATACTGAGAGAAACTAAATTGTCTGGCTTCAGGGTGAAGGATGGAGAAGGAGCTTTCTCTTAGAAATGATAGAAGAATCTATTGCTTCTTTGTTTAGCCTCCCCATTCCCAGCATACTGACACAGATGGCTGCCATATCTAAATCTTTTTCAGCCTGGCTAACACTGGTTGCCCTGCCCTGGTAGTTCTCTGAAATCTTGCCTCATACAACTTACAAGCTATCCAACCTATTTCCAGTAGCTTTTCCATACAAATGAACTGTTTGGCTCATGTTGTGAACTTTTCCAAAACCTATCACAGCTTTGCAAAACCTGAGAAAATAGCATCTGGCCTTAGCATTCCCTGTACCTCTTGCTGAGCAGCCCCAAACTGTGCGCTAGTGGCAGCTGGCCTCAGTTTGTGGCTTGGCCTCTTGAGACACCTCCAATCTCAGAATGGATGGCAGCCATCTGCAGATTGATTGAGATTCTTGCCAGGTGGCCCTGAACAGGGCACAGGCTGTGGCTGAACTTCACATGTAGTGGGGCTCCTACCAAGAGGCCCTGGGGCTGGCATGCCCAGTGGCTGGCTTCTGATCAAATCTGAGCATAACAGAGGGCTGCATCCAAAAATAACACACCCAAAGAGCAGGCTAGGCAGACATCAGAGCCCTACTAAAGCCAATCATGCTCTGTAGAGTCAGCTACTCACTGGCCAGTCTTCACAACCAAACAATTTGAAGATCAGTCTCTTTCAGTGATGAATAAACAGCAACCAAGGCTCAACTACAACAAGAGAACACACACAACCCATATGAGGGACACACCTGGAGCACTCAAGCTCAGGTGACCAGTTAAGACTGTGCCACTGGGCCCCATAGGACACCTACTACATAAAGCCACTCTACTAAAACTGGGAAACATATGATCCCTGCCTAATATACAGAAACAAATACAGGGAGGCAGCCAAAATGGGGAGACAAAGAAACATTTCCCACATGAAAGAACAGAACAAAGCTCCAGAAAAAGAACTAAACAAAATGGAGACAATCAATTTACCAGATGCAGAGTTCAAAACACTGGTTATAAGTATGCTCAATGAACTGAGGGCAAGAGTAGATAAACTCAGTAGAACTTTAAAAAAAAGATAGAGAACATAAAAATGGAAATATAAAACATAAAACATCAGAAATGAAGAATATAATAACTGAAATGAAGAATCCTTTGGAGAGAATCAACAGTAGATTAGATGAAGCAGAGGACTGAACTAGCAATTTAGATGATAAGGTAGAAGAAAACAGATAATTAGAACAGCAACAAGAACAAAGGAATACAAGAAAATGAAGATAGCTTAAGGGGCTTATAGGACAACATCAAGTGTATCAACATTTTCATCACAAGGGTACCAGAAGGAGAAGAGAAGGAATAAGGAATTGAAAACCTATTTCAAGAAATAATAACTGAAAACTTCTCTGGTGAATGACATACAAGCCCAGGGATTACAGAGAGTCCCAAACAAGATGAACCCAATGAGGCCCACACCATAGCACATCATAATCAAATGTAAAGGTTAAATTTAAAAAAGAATCTTAAAATCAGCAAGAGAAACCAATTAGTTAACTCCAATGTAACACTCATAAGACTGTCAACTGTTTTCTCAGCAGAAAGTTTGAAAGCTGGAAAAAATTAGCAGGCAATATTTAAAGTAATGAAAAGAAAGGACATATGACCAAGATTACTCTATTCAGTAAAGCTATCATTTTAGAATCGAAGAACAGATAAAGAGCTTCCCAGAGAAGAAAAAGCTAAAAGACTTCATCAACACCAAACCATTACAAAAAAAAAAAAAAAAAAAAAAAAGCTAGTGGGACTACTTTAAGAAGAATAAGGAAAATAAATATGAATAATAAAATGACATTTACTACATATCTATTAATAAGTACTTCAAATGTAAATGTTCCAATTAAAAGATAGGGCTGCTAAATTACATATGTATAAATTACATATGCTGTGTACAAGAGACTTCAGATGGAAAGACAGACACAGAATAAAAGTTAAGAGATAGAAAAAAAATATTTCATGAAAATGGAAACAAACAAACAAAAAAACAAAATGCAATACTTTTACCAGACAAAATGGACTTTAAAACAAAAGCTATACATGACAAGAAAAAAAGAAGTACTTAGTAATTCCACTTCTGGGTATTTATCTGAACAAACCCAAAACACGACTTCAAAGGAATATGTGAATCCATATGTTTATTGCAGCATTATTTAAAATGACCAAAATATGGAGGCAAGCTGGGTATCTATCAATCGATAAATGGATAAAGCAGAAGTGGTATTTATATACAATGGAACGCTACTCACTCATAAAAAAGAATTAAATCTTGTCATGTTCAACAACATGGGTGAACCTAGTGTGTACTGTGCTGAGTGGAGTAAGTTAGACAGAGAAAAACAAATGCCATATGATTTCTCTCATATGTAGAATCTAAAGAACAATATAAACAAAACAGGAAGAAACAGTACAGAGAACATTTTGATGATTGCCATATAGGAGGGAAGTAGGAGGATGGGTCAAAAAGATGAAGGGATTAAGGAGTACAAAATGGTAGTTACAAAATGGTCATCATATAACAGAAGGAGTATAGTCAATGATATTCAAATAACAATGTATGATATCAGATGGGTACTGGATTTATTTGGGTGATCACTTCTTCAGTTGTATAAATGTTATCACTATGTTGTATATCTGAAACTAATATAATATTATATGCCAACTGTAATTAAAAATAAAAATATTGTTTAAGAATGAAAAATAAGGATAAATTAGTAGTTGATAGTTGGTCACAGGAATGGGGAACATGGCAGAGGGAATGCAGTTAGCATTAATATGATGGCTAAATGGAGGGCCAGGGAGAAAGAAAAAATTGGGGAGATTGTTTCATGAATTATATAGATGTCTAATCAATGTACTGTATACTTGAAACTAATTTAAATAAATTTTTAAAAAAGAAAAATAATTACAGCATAAAGGCTAGCCCAAGAGTTTGCTTAAATACTAAAACTTCAATTCTTTCTGTTTCAGTTTTCCTCTTCTTTGCTTATCTAAATGAGAAGTCCCAGGATTATTCTTAGTCAAGTAATGGTTTTACCTTTAAGTTGGTATATTTATATTAGAGAATATTAATTCCAGTTCTAATATTCCCTGAGATTGTCCATTTTGTGATGCAATTTTGTTTTATTTTTAAAAATATTTTTACATAGCCACTCGGAAAACAATGCAATTCTTATAGTAAATCTGCTGCATATATCAACTTTAAGACACATGATAGTTTTTTGTTGTTGTTGTTTTGTTTTTAACATATAAAAAATGGTTTATAGATAAAATATAATTTCCCACATTTACAAATGTATCCTCTACATATTCCATTTAGACTCACAACTTTTAAGAGAAAAAAAAATAGTAGCTATAAGATGAAATGTTTACGAAATTTTATTTTACATAAATAGATGAGAAAATAAATCTGCAACTTTCATTCTTTCGCTTTTAAAATACATATATTTAAGGTTTTTTATTTGGTAATGTGGATCAGGAATAAAATAAATCTATAGCCCCAGTGTTCTATTTTTTAATCTAGAGCTCTGACCACAGAACATATGCTACTGTATTTGTAGCCATAATTGGTTCTAATCTTTTGGCTAAAGGTTCTCTTGTGATTAGTTCTGATTACAAAGAAATATTTATCCTTTGGCACCTATATTCTTATAACTGTGGCCTGAGCATGTTGTACAATCTCTGAGAATATTTACAATTTCTACACATACTACATAAATATTATGCAACTTGAAAAATATTAAAAGTAGAAAAGTATGTCTGATTCATTCTCAACCATGCCATTACCATCAGTTTTTAGTTTTGTCTGCTGAGCATATTTAATAAAAATATTTATTATAAATGTATCTTAACTGTTAGTAATTCAAAAAGAAAACAAATTAACATTTGCATGTAAAGACTCACCTTACTCTGATAGGTAATTTTCAGTGTCTAGCCAAGTAACTCTAAAATACTGATAATTTTAACATGAAATATACAGTCAGGCACCACATAATCATATTTATGTTAATGACAGACCATATATAAAATGGTAGTCCCATAAGATTATAATTGAGCTGAAAATTTTATATCTCCCTGTGACTTCATAGCCATCATAATGTTGTAGTGCTTGCTACATGTCACTTGTTCATTGATGGTAGTGCTGGTATTAACAAACCTATTGTGCTGCCAGTTATAAAAAATACTGTATACCATGTTTTTATTACACCTTTTCAATGTTTTAGGTATGTTTAGTTACAATGATACCATTGCATTACAGTTGCCCACAATATTTAGTACAGAAACAGTCTGTAGAAGTTTGTTGCCTAGGAGCAATAGGCTATCCCATATAACCTAGGTGAGTAGTAAGCTACTAGGTTTGCGTAAGTGCACTCTTATGATGTTTGCACAGTGACAAAATCACATATTGATGCTAAGGAAGCCTCTTTCATTTACCTGTTTATTGAAAAGAATATGTGGGAAAATATTAGTAAGATGATAAAAAAAAAGCTTATTTATCCCACCTAAACTTAGGTGTCTTTTGTTCATTTTTGTTACATAAAAAAATGACAAGACTATCCAATTAATTCCTAATATAGATTGAAGCTCTATATTATACTGCAATTTGCCAGCTATCTGCTGGCAAAAATTAGAAATCTATTAATCAATAACAATAAAATGAATAATAGGTTTCCCTGCCCCTTACACATAATTTCAAGTTTTATCTGATAAAGGCTGAAATTTCTATATAGATTTGAAGACAAAGAAGTTCATTAGTTTAGTCAGATTTCATTCATTAAATTGTTTTCATCTGTCTCTGTTGCTATGAAATAAAACAATTCAAGATAAAATGTTCAGTATTTAAGACAACACACTTAATTATCCTAAAGAATGTCTAGAATGCTGAAAACCAATGTGTGATAAAACTCTCTTGTTTTCAGTATAATTGGGAAAAATACTATTTATAAAGTAGAGGGAGCAACATTACTTCATATGCTTAATCATATTGAAAAATATCTGGTGAAAATAATAATATTTCCTGTCTAATAAATTTGAGTGTGTGAGGGAAGTACTCTAGCTGTGTTGCTAAATAAAACTACCTATCAATTTCCTTTTTGTGGAAAAATATAATATTTGTAAAGACATACTTATTTCAGGTGGATTATCTTCTAAACTCCTTTTTCTTTATGTTTTGGATAGTAGACTGACAAATATTTCCCATTCAAATCTATAGAGTATTCTGTGCCCGATTATAACAATAATTTCAATATTCCATCAAAATAATTGAGTGACATATATATGACTCATTCTAAATTTATTACATCAATCATTGTGATTTAGAAAGGGGACAAATAAGAGAATACCATCCATCTATAGTATTAAAGATAATATTATTAAGGTAAGCAAATTGTGTCAAAAGTCAAGAAGAGAGGATAATGGTAATATCTGATGTTATGAGGTAAAACTTAAATAGTAGTATCAAGTTCCTATTCATAGAATTTCATTAAATATCTTAACATTTAGTAAGTCTGAAAACAGACTTTGGAAGTTTTTGTCAAGCTAATAGAAACATTCCCACAAACCAGACCTGTGAACAGAGTCTTGAAATTTAACAGTAAGAAAGAAAAAAAATAGGTAAAGCGGTTAACAATAATTCCATCTTATATTTTGGAAAAAAAATGTTTTTATATGCCAAAGCTTGAAGGCAAAGCATCTCAGCACTACTTATACTATCAATATCTGAAGACATTTCTCTGGAAAATCCATCACCTTTCATTTCCCTTACTCCCTTACCTCTATCATGCATCTGTGCAAATCTCAGTGGAAGTATCTTATTGCAACTCCCCTGAACACTTAGTGTCCACAGCTCTCTTTGCTATTTTCCTTATACTCTTAAGCTTAAAATAATTTTTCCTTCTGGACCAGTACTTGTAAACCTGTTAGCCTAAGATATGTTTTTATAAATGCATAGTAAACCAACCTTTTACCTGGAATCTTGCTATATCCTTGGAGCTTTCTCCTACAATTGAGATAATATCTTCTGTTTCAAATTGCACAAGTTTCTAAAGGTTTTACTTATTCCTTGTTTTTTGGCCTGTGGAGCAGTGTAAAATGTTCTATTTCTTATATCACAATGTAACTCTCATCTACTCATCCATCCACCTATCTCTTCAAACATCCATTTATCCATTATTTTAACAATATTTATTAAATATCTACTCCATGTTAGGTAATGTTCTTGGCACATGGGCTACATCATTACACAAAATGTAATGTTTTTGTCATCATGGGTCTCACATTCAGGAGCGGTAAAGGAAAACAAACAAATCACGTGTGATATATAGTTATGTGATGCCTGCTAACACATATAAAAACTCTTGGGTGTGTTTGACAATTTTATAGAAGGTAATTAGTAAGAGCCTCTATGACAAATTTACTTTGGAGAAGATTAACAGAAAGAAGCATGAAAGTGAGCATCTGTGGTGTCATGGGGAAGTTTTCAGAGAGAAAAGGACAAGTGCAAATGCCTTGCAATGGGAACCTGCTTGGAGTGTTCTCTGCCCAGAAAGTAAACATACCACTGGAAGAGAATAAGCAACATGAAAAAAGTTTAAAGATGAAGTCATAGAACTGTAAACGTGGTGGAGAGAAGGTTTCACGTAGCTTTGCAGATCATTGTAAGACTTTAACATAACACTCTAAAATGGGAAGCCATTGCAAAGTTTTGCAAAGACAGTTGATATGATTTCATTTTGTTTTAAAAATATCTCTGACTGTTACTTGAAGATTGCATGTTAGAAATAGGGAAAATGGTTAAGAGTAGACCTAAATAATCCAGGAGACAGACTACCTTGGTTTCTATCAGAATGGAGGGAGTGATAGGAGTGTGTGTGTGTGTGTGTGTGTGTGTGTGTGTGTGTGTGTGTGTGTTTACAATTTTTTAAAAATATTTATTTGATACTAAGATGATTTTTATGTGGGTTAAAATAGAAAATAGTCAAAAAATAGCTCCAATCTTTGTGAGTACATTTATGCATGGTTATATGCATGTGCCACAGTAATTAGCTAATGCAGTTCTTATCAACTGATATGACAGATTGCAAGAGAATAATTTTACAGAAATTATATCTTCTGTTAGGAATTTATTAAGTTTGAGGCAATTTCTAAATGGAAGTATCATGTTTGTGGTTTGATACATAAACCTGGTTTTGAAGGCAGGGTTCAGGTAGAACACTCAAAGTTTGAAATCTTTGGCACGTTATTGGCATTTGCAGCTATGAGGCTCAAGAAATTCATTGTTGAGAGGAAATAAAACAAGAGAATGGCCACTTCCTTCACCCTAGACATCTCTAACATTAAAGAACGATGTTCCTAAAATCACATGAAGACAGTTTTTGAGGAGGAAATAATGAGCTCTGTCAAATGCTTCTGATCGTTCCTGTAAGATATTTGGTAATTGTTTTGCATTGGATTTAGTAATATAGAAGCTACTTGTTGACTTTGATAAGTTTCTGTGAACTAGTAGATAAAAAAGTCTGATTAGAGTGAATTCAGAAAATAATTGGAAATTAAGAAATGGAGATAGTGAGTGTGACAATGCTTATTTAGCAGTTTTGGTCTCAAGGTAAGAGGAAATATGAAAAGGTGAATGCATGATCAAGAAAATTATTTTTTGTATGTTGCAGATATTACGGTATCTTTTGCTACTATATCTATAGCACTTGTTTGTTCAATCAAAGGGATACATTAGAGAAACAAAATGATGGATATGAGAGAAAAATATAATTCCTGGGGTGTCTCTGGTATGTAAGAACGACTGAGATCTAGTGTATAAAGAAGATTGGTCTTAGAAAGAAGTATAGAAGTTTACCTAACCTAGAAGTATTTAAAGAAATATATGTGGAAGCAAGTATATTTACTATGGGTACAAAAAACATGTGGGATATCTTTACTTATTGCTTCCATTTTCACTGAGAAATTGGTAGCACGCTTATCAATAGAGTTTGAGGGCTGGAAGAAGAGGTTCTGGAGGCCTGAAGAGATGACAAAAGTTGTGAAAAGAAATCTAGGAAAGTGGGAAAGCAGAATAGAAAAATGTAGTAAGCAAGTTGGGAAACACGTAGAACTTATTAGATGTTGGCGGTTCTGAATGTACAGTGAATACAACTGGTGAGGCTCATGCGTTTTTCAAACACATACACCTATCTAAAATTAGGTACAAAATAAGTACTACTTTGGAGTTAACCAAGGTAGGGATTAAGATAGGTTAAAAAAGAATGGTTAATTTCTAGCCATGCCACCCTGAACGTGCCCGATCTCTTCTGATCTCAGAAGCTAAGTAGAATTGAGCCTGATTAGTACTTAGATGGGAGACCACCTAGGAATACCAGGTGCTGCAAGTGTTAAAAAAAAAGAATTGGTACCTATGACTTGTGACCGACCGCTTTTTAGGCTCATCTTGATGGACTTTGGTAAATTTTCTATACTCAAAATGAATGTAAGATTATTTTTCCTGGAGAAGATAGAATTTCTCTTTCTTTAAATTTGGATCCATTATAGCCGAGAAAGAAAGAGAGAGGGGGGAGGGGGGAGAATGAATTTCTATTCCCTTTGTTACCATTCTTATGTTGTATTATTTTAAGAAAGCAAATTCATCTTCCCCTAACAGCATATATGGCTAATTTTCCTAATCCCATTGATGCAGTTAAAAATCAATTCCATGACTTTTATTTTTACTGTATACAGTAAAATTCTCCAATCACTTTACTTTTAGTTTAAAATAAATTTATTTTGGTGATTAAAAGAGTTGCCTGCATGCAATGATTAATTATATGTGTTAGCTTTGTGAGGCCATGATACCCAGATATTTAGTCAAACATCAATCTAGATTTTTCTGTGAAGGTATTTTTTAGATAAGATTAACATTTAAGTCAGTAGACTTTAAGTAAAGCGGACTACACTTAATTATGTAGGTGGGCCTCATTTAATCAGTTGAAGGCTTTAACACAAAAAAGACAGTTCTCTGCAGGAAAAGAAACTGTACCTCTTCCTTGGGTTTCCAACCTGCTAGCTTATCCTGCAGATTTTGAACTTACCAGCCTCCACAGTTACATGAGGCAAATTTAAAAAATCTGTCCTCACCCTCGGTCACATATCCTAAGACTGTTTCTCTGAAGAGACCTGACTAATATGTAATGGGCAAACTCTGAATTACATTTCAAGTGAAACTTATATTCTCTCTCTGCTCTAGCCTGCTCCATTCTGGACACCTAAAGTGGATGTAATTGGTTTTCTCTCTAATTTTCCTCACACTTTTCCTTACAACTTGCTAAACATGGTTAATGCTCTTTCCAGTGTTGGATCTGTGGCAAGGCCAAATCCTAGCTGACTAGGTGCTGTCATGATCTGTCACTGATGTTCTCTAAATTTAGTAGGTAACTGGACTCTAATACCAATGGAAATCTTTGTGGGCTTTAAAGATTGTCCTCTGCGGGGGATTGTTTACCTGTATTTCTCTTAAGGGAAGCTGTATTCCCAACAGAAGTCCACTTAAAATTCCTCCCCTAACTCTACTGATATGATCCACACCCCTTCAAGACAGTCAACTGAGAAAGATTTAAAAATAGCTGCCCTTCAGCACCCTTCCCCTCATTTTATAACTCGTGAGAGATAGCCCTAAGCATTTTTTGGTCCCAACAAACTAGAAGCTGCCATCATGAATGTACTTTTTATGAAACTCTCATAAAGTCCTCATGACTCCTTCTGGTTCTATTAACCACTTAGAACAAAAGTACATAAATGCATGATAATAAAATACATAATTTAACAATTGTGTAAGGATCTTGGCAGTTTATGCTGATGACTTGTTCTATAGATGAACTCAGATGAGTGACTTTATGGCCACTCACACTTAGAGAATGAAATTGGGACTGGGGTATAAATTTATATACAGAATGAATTATAGCCATTAACAAGAAATACAAAATGAATTTATGTTGGAATTTAAAATGTATACTATATATATACTTTTTCCTTTTTAAGAAGTTTTCATATAAAATTTAAAAGGAGTTTGTAAGAGGGTAATTTTGGTTCCTACATTCACTTAAATATATTATCTAAATATCTGTGTTGAGCTTTTGATAAAAAAATAATTCTCAGTTGAAAAAAATTTCTAATATATATTATAAACATGATTATTTTTTAAATGCAATTAGTTCCTCTCACAGCCTATATTTTTATAAAAACATAGCCAGATGGCTTATCTTATAAATTTCCCCAAACGATAGCCTGTTTGTCAAATAGAGAAAGGGTAAGGAATCAATCTTGTATGAATAAAATGATATGAGCTTATATAAAACATATATAATATTAATTTATTTTGTTTAAATTTATAGTGAAATATATTTTATTGTTTATGCTATCATAGTTACTTTTAATATATAAATTGACAGTCTATTTGATTTTGTTGAGTAATCTATTCCTCCCATCCTATTTTTTTCTTTTAGGATGCTCTAAAGATTCTCTTTATCTTTAGTTTTGAAGTTCCACTAAGATATGTTTGGCTATGGATTCCTTTGTTTATCATTCTGAGAGTCATTGGGTTAACAGGCTGTGAGACTTGGTGTCATTCAGAATAGAAATAAATGAAACAGAGACTAGAAAGACCATAGAAAAGATTAACAAAACTAAGAGTTTTTTAAAAACAACAACAAAAAACCAAACTGACAAGTTTTTAGTTAAACAAAGAAGAGAGAGATTTAAATAAATAAAATAATTAAAATAAGAATACTCAAATAAATAAAAAAGAGGAGACATTAAAACTTTTAGAACAGAAATATAATGAATCATAAGAGTACTATGGACAATTATACATCACCAAGTTGGATAACTTAGAACAAATAAATAAATTCCTAGACACATACAACTTACGAAGACTGATTTATGAAGAACTAGAAAATCTGAACAGACTAATAGCTAGTAAAGAGACTGAAGCAGTGCTAAGAATTATCTACCAACAAAGAAAAGTTCAGGACCAGGTGGCTTCACTGATAAATTCTACCAAACTTGTATAAAAGAATTAATGCCTACCCTTCGCAAACTCTTCTAACAAAAATAGATAGATGATAGATAGATAGATGATAGATAGATAGATGATAGATAGATAGATAGATAGATAGATAGATAGAAGATAGATAGATAGATAGATAGATAGATGATAGATGATAGATAGATAGATGATAGATAGATAGATAGATAGATAGATAGATAGATAGATAGATAGATGATAGATAGATAGATAGATAGATAGATAGGAACATTTCCAAACAGGACTGCCAAACAGGCCTGATGAATATAGATGCAAAAATCTTTAGGCTGGCCCAAGATTCTGGGGTCTTGTGCTTTTCCAAACCCTACCTTTGTCCTTAGTGGCCTTTAGGAGATTAAGGAGTACCAAGTTTAGACAATGCCCCAGAGGATGGGAAAATTCCACAGTCAATCAGTTTCCCAGAGGAATACTGATTGCTTGCCCTGTCAGCTCCCAGATACAGACTAATTGGAAGCCTGTTTATAAGACAGCAGCTGTGAAAGTTGGGACATTAGATACACAGTCTAGCTTCTCTCAGGGAAGAACTGAGATGGATGTTTTTTGTCTACTAGGTCTGTGCTAAAAGCCTGGGGAAATAATCACTAGGAGTGCTTGTATGTTCGTAAAAAACTGCCCCTTTCTTCTCTGTGTCCTGGATGGCTCAAAACTTCAGAGCACTATTAGCTCCCAGAGCTAGGCAATTTAGTAGCCAGTGCATTGGGTGCAGGCCTTAGAAGATGGAGCTCTATGTGAACAGACATTCTCCCCTCAAAAACATTGATTAGGAAGCTTGACCCTGGATACAATCAAACCTCACCCAGGGAGAGACTGGGAGCTTGCATTTTTGCCTGCTCCATGTGCACGGGTGGTAGTGATGAAAGATTTTGTTTAAAATTGCCTCTGTTTAATGTGGTACCTAGGTGACTTGCAGATGCAGAACGTCATCAGGTGATTTGGGAACCAATCACTTGGGTGGCAGCCATAAGAACTGGGATGCTAAATGTTCAGTCTAAACCCTTTTCTCCTTAGGAAGAACTTGGGAGTTTGGGGTTCCCTCCTATTGTAAGGCTCTTCATGGAAGGTGGAGGTTATGATACTAGTATATCTCAGCTTTTCCTCCCTGTTTCAACGTGGGCATTTTCTCAGTGTCCCAGGGTGCAGGAGTCACACAACTAGTTTTGTGATTTCTCTCAGAGGGAACTGAGTCATGTGTGGCTGTTCATGCAATGTGTCTATTAAAGGACAGTCAGGAGCCTCCCATTCCACTGTCTTGCTGACATTACTCTCAACGTTTCTTTTTAAAAATGAATTATGAGTCCTAACCAGAAAAATAAGGAAAAAAGAAAAAAGAAAAGCAGTGTAAGGACTCCAAATAATATTTACAAGCAATTCAGAGAAAAATATGAATCATAAAAAAATCATAAAAAGCAATAAAACATTTTCTCCAAATTTTAATTACAATAGAAACCTATATAGTTTTTCAAGGGACTTGATAGAATAATCAAAAAAGTAATATGAAAGAAAGAAGCCAAATACAAGATATGTGTACAGAAGAACCAAATGGGAAGGTTTGTTCTAGTTTATATAATGACTACTATAAGACTATAGCAATGAAAATGTTATCATGTCATGTCATGATACCTGGGTTTTTGTTTTATCAATACACTTTAAAGCTATGTTATTTGCAGTATTTTGTATTCACAAAAATGAAAATAATCTAAATCCACATGTACAATCATGTTTAAATACGTATTTTTTCCTTTATATCTACATAATACACACCATCCTTATAAAAACATGCACAAACAAAAAGATTAGATCCTGTAAGGATTAAATCCTTAACATACATCTTTCATCATATGGGAAAATCTTTTTTGTTTTGCTTATAAACATTTTTTACTTCTCTGCTTATTTCTCACTAAACAAAGTTTTAAGTGCAAATTCTATTTATCAGGCAGTCATATTTTTCCTCAGAAAACTTGAGGTCAGGCCCAGGTGTGCTCTCTTTATAATTTTGTCAAATTGCTTAACCAGGCTGTTCTGAAATATCTAATTCTATTTAATAAAGGTAGAACTTGTTACATATCATTTTAAGGACTAACAAACATGATTACTTCTTTGAAATGTATATGAAGTGGTATTACAAAAAATGTGATGATTTTATTTGCTGTTCATTTTCAAAAATAGGGATGACTCGCAGCATGTCTATAAACCTATACACTTTTCTGATGTACATTTTGAAAGTGTATTAACATAATTTGAAGCAAGGACATAGCTATTCTCCTTCCTTCTATGTAAAAAGCAAGCATTATCTCATAGCATCATTGTCATTTGCTAAACTAACAATGACACAGTCAAAACAACTCAAAGTCTGGGAACTTTTCCACACAATAAAGCTTTCAAAGTGCAATGCGAGCTGCCACAGACAATTTAAGAATATGATTAATGGTAGTACTGAAAAGCTTATTAAAAATGTCAGTTTATCTGTTTCATGTTGGCATTGGATCTTTAATCAACACATGTAGTTGTTAAGTAGAAAAAAAAAGGAATATATGTATTTCAGTTTTTTAAAAATATAATCAGTGAAATAGAATGTACAATCAAGTATGATAATTAAACAGTATTCTTGAATGAATTAGTCTTTTTCTTAATTAAATTTGAACCAGAAGAACAAGCTACGACTTTAACAGGTGTTTCCTGAAATCTCTTCAGACACGTGATTTATAAATTTATGAAAAACACTATGAATAGATATTAATTGCTCTAATAATCTAAAGAGAATATCTTAAAATTAACAAGGCTTTATAAAGTTAAAATGAAATGTAGTATAGAATAAATGGATGATTTTGAGCAGCATGCATGTGTGATAAAGATGGTGTTTTACTGATGTAAAACTAATACTTCAAGATAACAACAGTATATACCATAGGACCAATATCGATGAGCACATAACGAAAAACAGTTTCAAAGAGAAAACTGAATCACAGTCTTTTGAAGCAGCCTTTATCACTAGTTTTCACTCTGAATATATACAGCTACTCTGAAAATGTAAGCAATTTTTTTAAAGCAAGGGGAATAGTTTTGTGTCTCCATGTGTTCCTTATTGTGTCAGGTAATATATTTATTTTCCATTCTATATGGATTCTAAATTGTTATGTCAATATTCTACTCATTATTATTCTTTATTCAGAGTGACTGGATTAGTAGATTATTTAGTTTTGTTAATCTAATAAGCATCAATATAGAAAATATAAAATATTTCAGAGGTTGATTTTTCTGACCAAAAAAAAAAATAATAATGTTTGGAAATTTGATGAAAGTACTGCTATATAATAACTAAGAGGATTCGGGGAAAATAAGAGGCTTGGAGATGGTACATTAAATATATACATATTATAATTGAAATAACTATTTCATAATTATTAAACTTTTTTTAGAAATTTTGAACCATCAGCATTTTTTAAAAATTTAAACTGTTGCTTAATGCATTAACAAGTCAGTGTTTGTCCCTGTTCTCAGAACCAGGATGGCCTATATACATGGCTTTCTCATTTATTTTTATGGAAAATTCAAGATATCTCTTTAGAGTCATAACTAAGAAACATTTGTTCTTCTTTATCTGTCTTGCATAATATAGCTTGCCTGAGGAATCAAAAAAAAAATCTAAAAACTTTTTTTAAAAGAGTTAGGTATGAAAGAAATAGCTTTCAGTCTAAAATGTTTTCTTGATGCAGACGTATTTGTGCCTTATTTGTCCTTTTTGAATCTGATAGCAGCAAAACAACTAAATGTTAAGACTATATCCAGCCACAATGATTTACAGCTCATTTAACTATCTGCTTTGCTTCATATTGAATATATCCAAGACACATTCAACAAATATTTCTCATATATCTACTATATGCCTGGCAATTATTCTTGGTGTTAAAGATGTGCTGGTAAACAAAACAGATTAATTCCTCCTCTGTGCAGCTTATACTTTAGTGGAGGTGGGAGGAGAATAAAAACAGAAAAAATTGTGTATTTCAAGTGTCAAATGGTAATATGTGTTCAGAAGAAATAAAGGAGGATAATGTCCCAGACTTATGGCTAATAGAGATGGAGTGGTTATAAAATGTCTTCTTTGAAATAGTGATATTTAGCAAAAGCCTGAAAAAAACATTTTTTAAAGTATTCTTGCAATTATCTGAATAACCGCACACTCCAAGAAAAGTGAAAACAAATTGCAAACCTGAGGGGAGAGATCTTGGTGTTTTCTAGAAACAGCTAGGCCTGAGGATGGAGTAGAAGGAGTAAAGAGAACAATGAAGAAAGACAGGAGTTTGGGGCTCCAGCAACACATAATGTCATTTTTGTGTTTACTTTTTAGAAAAATGATAAGACCAATTTGGATTATGTGGGGATTGGCTTTTGGGAAACAAAATTAGAAAAGTATAGCATTTTGGATGCTATTGCCAGTTCAAAATAAATGATGGCGATGTTTTGAGATAGATGACGTCTTCACAGATTTTTCTATGGTTATGAAAATGCTCAGCCTCCAGATATTTTTAAATAGTAAAACCAATAGCATTTGAGTATGGACTGGCAATGGGGAGTGAGAAAGAAAAACGGTAAGGTGGTATTTAAATTTTGGCCAAGAAAACAATAATTGCCATTTAACTAAACATAAATGACTACAGTGAAAATATTTGTTGGAGAAAATCAAGTTTTAAAAGAATTTATTTGACTCACCTCTTAGTTATTCAAGAAAGATATCAATAGGTAGTTAGGAATGGGAATGTGATGTTCATGATACAGGTCAGAGTTAAAGTTAAAATTTAAGATTTATTTCCATGGATAGTTTGTATTTAAAATCATATGATTTCCTGAGAGCCCATTGCTCACTACTTTACTTTCTTCATGCCTTTGGTCAAAAACCACCCAATGTTCAAGGTCTTCTATGTCAATTCTATTTTAATTTGTAAAATTTTTCCTGTCTCTAATTTATTTTTCTCTTTAATATTTACCACCTTCTAATACAGTATATAATTTATTACTATGTATTATAGGACTCTCTCTCTAGTAGAATATGCACTGAAGTCTAGATATTTGTTTAGTTTATCATTATATTTCAACCACCCAACATACTGCCTATTATATAATAGGTGCTAAATAAATACTTACTTAATAAAGGAAAAGCCATAAAACAAGATAATATTATTTAGACAATGACTGTGCTTTATTAAGAGAGAGAGAGAGAGAGAGAGAGAGAGAGAGAGAGAGAGAGAGTGCTTTTGGACTAACCCAAGGGAAGAGAACAGCAGGATTTATAGTTTCATGAAAAATTCTAGAAGCAATTCTTCAGAGACAAGGAAAGTGATAAAAGAGAACTAGGGCAGATGAAATCCCAGAGGACAAATGATTAAAATGTTTTGAGAATTAGGTTAAATACTGCAAACTGGTTTAAAAACTGAGGACTGACACTTGAAAATTTGATTTGCAAAAATGGACATCAACAATGATCTTGTTAAGAACTGGGTATGAGCAAGAGACATGTTACAATGAAGCCAAAAGGGAATAAGAGTAAAGGAAATGGGACAAGGATCCCAGGTAAAATTTGCAAGAGTCCTATATAAAAGTAACATAGAAATAAGGAGTAGCTAGCTGAAAGAAATAGGGGGTAAACAGATTTTTTAAAAAATATAAGTGTATTTGATATTCATAAGCTGCTATTAGTGATTGAGTAAAAAATATTTATACTATGATGCATTACAAAAGGGGTTAATTGCTGGACTGACATTCAGGCAAAAAGAAATGGAATTCAGTGTACAGGTGTCGGTTTGGGCCTTATGTGGGAGAATGGTAAATCTTATAATATGCTTGCAAAGAAGTAGGAATATAGAGGCACAAAGAAGTTTTTTTGACCAATATGGAACTTCATTGCTTATAATTTCTTATTGATAGGGGAAGAAAATTCAACTGTTGAAACAGAGGGGAATGGAGTAAAAGCATTGGAATAACAAGAAATTGAAAAGTCTCAGAGACTCAGATATGATCAGCTAAATACAGATTTGAACAGAGTTAAGAATTAGCCTTTTCCAAACAAACAAATCTTCTCTCCTATACATATTGGGGAGAAAAGAAATAATTTTATAATACATAACAATTTATGTTAACTTTTAATTTTAAGAAATAATTTTTACCTAGAGTTATAGTTTGACATATGTGAATGTTTTCACATATGTATATATACACATATACATTTTACTTTTTCATTAACATTTAAACTTTAAAAAGCTTTAATTTAATTTCTAGTGACTTATTTCAGCTTGAAAGTTTCTAAAGTCAAGAGGTATAATAAGATTTAATAACAAGAGAGTGAATAAATATCATACTTATTTGGTGGAAAAATGAATAAAATTAAAATTATATTAATGAAAACAAATATTTATAAAATACATTAAATTGTATTATATCAAAGTTAAATAATAAGCATATTGATGTTCATTACTTAGAAGATGAACTCTGTGATATTTAGCAACAAATTTAAGGGTGTTTATAAAATCATTCTGCATATTTACTAATATTTACAGACAAAAGAAAAGAGTCATGAGAAATAAATATAAAATTAAGAGAAACCAATGACTATTTTTATGGCATTTTTTCATAGTTCCTGGTATAAAGTAGTTGGTGCAATGGGAATTTTATAGTACTATTATAGTAATTATTAATTTCTCTAATTTAATGAATGCCCTTTATGTGCAGACTATACTAAAATATGAAAGATGCAATGTAATAACAGTGAAACTCGTTGCTCTGAGGACTAGCCAGGAAGCAAAGCTACTGATTTATTTATCAGGAGGTTAAAAATTGCAAGACATCTTAAATTTATGGATGAAAACTTTATGTTTCTACCCGTTTTCCTTGCATCTAATCTCATTACAGATGATTAATACATTTTAAAGTAAAGGTTTGTACTTTTATATACTTATCCTTCATCTCGTTTGAGGGTTATAACTCATGCTTTCTTTATTTATAACAAAAATGCTTCATTTTAAAAAAGAGTAATAACAATAAAATAATCATAATCATCTAAAGAACATTTAACCAAGATTTACCATTTTTTGACTTGAATGAATATATTTTCCTTAATTATTTCAGAGCTAGTTCCAGCTATCATAGTCCTTTCTCTCTAAATAATTCAAGATTCAAACATTTATTTCCTACATATATTCTCTTACATGACTATGGTAAAATTACCCAATTTAACACATTAAATATTTATTCAAAAATGTTACTTGATATGCATTTCATTATTTCTGTAATTACCTAAAATTCATTCTTTATAGCATTATACAAAATTTCTGCTACTCCATATTCAATTGAGAATTAAATATTTATTATTGTTCATGTTTCTTTAGTTTTCTTCATCTAGGACAATTATTTAGGCATTTTTTTAACGTGATTTTTGAGGAATTTAGTCTGGTTGTCTTGTTTATTTTTTTCTGATTTACTTAAGATTAGAGCAAACAATTATTCTGGAAAGTGATACTAAAAAATTAATATGTCCTCAGCTCATCATATTAGAAGATACAATATATCAGTTTATCACAGTTTTGTTGGTTATCATAGATCACTTATGGTGATGGCTTCAAGATTTCTTCAATGAAACATTATCATTTGCTCTCTGTAATAAGTGATTGCTTCATGGAGAGACACTGGGAACTATGTAAATGTCCTGTTTTATGCTTCATTAAAATTATTGTCTAAAAAAATTAACATGATGATAGCAAAATTGTACATTTGTGATTCTATTATTACTTATTAGTTAGTATTCTGCAAACAATTTTCATTCTTCACTATTTATATGATTGCATAGACCAGTAAGATGGAAGATACAAAAAGTACCTGAATTTTATATTTTCCCCCTATATGATTCTTAATTAATCTATTGTCAGTCCATTTTATCAGGACACAGACATGCAGAGTTTGAGTATGATTATTCTTGACTGGATCTTTCTTTTTTGATATAATTAAAGAAATATTCTGGTCCCACAAATCTTTCAGTCTAATATTGGTATTTGCTGTACTAACTGACATAAAACTACATGTCATCCGTCTAAAGCATAATTATCATATTGCCATTTATTCACTTATTTATTAAACTTTGCTGAGTGTATGCCATACTGTGCACCAGGTATTGAGCTGTATTATTTCAAAAGACAGATTAACTAATATAAAACCTGAGATTTAAAAAATGTACAATTTCTTCATAAAAACTGAGTAATATACCATTCAACACAAAAATAAAATGACTATTCAGAACAGCACAGTTTAGTTTCTTTATACGGTAAACACAATGATCCCATGGTGGCCTACTTCAGTCCCTGAAAGAATTGTATAACTCTAGGTATCTCTATGGCCCAAGTGAATTCCAGACTGGTTGGAATGTAAAAATGTCAAGAAAATCACAGTTATTGGGCAAAGTTAGAATTAATGAAAGCCAGAGAAGCATGAGCCTATGTTTCAGTCGAAGGACATTGTGTTTCTATTTCATTAAAAGTAAGCTTCCCAAAGAGCAACACCAGTTGCTCTGTTATCTCCCTCCCTCCCTCTCTCTCTCTCTCTCTCTCTCTCTCTCTCTCTCTCACACACACACACACACACACACACACACACACACACACACACACCACACGCACATAAATATATTCACACAGAGAAGGTGTTGAGTATGACGAATCCTTAGTTTTTGAAAGTTTGTCATTGAAAATGTGTGTCTGCCATTTTCAGTCACCATTACATTTTGGAACTATATACATATATCTGTATTGAATAATTTTAACCAAATAATAATATATAATAGGCCTCTTCATATATGTTTAGCTCTGTATTATATGTGTATGAGTATAAAAGGTGATGCTGAGAAGTATTAAGAACATAGACTGTTTTTTAACCAGTTATGCCACTTTTTAACTGTATCACTTTGGTCAAGTTTCTTAAACTCTCTGTGCCACTGTTTTTATATATACAGTATAAATCATCTTATACAGTTGTGTGGATAAGCGCTGAGCACATTGACTAGACTATAATAAGCCTCACACGAGCATTGGCTACTATTCTGTGAATACCAAGTACTTTAACTTAAACATAATCTTAGCTTTTTTTTTTTTCTAAATAGATTAAATGATGTGAACTGTGACATAAATGTATCAAAATGAAAACAACACAATGATCTCAGAGAATCAAAAATAAGATGATATCTCAAATACTGAAATAGTTAATTTCTCTGCCTCCAGGTAAAAATGTACCTCAAATCTCTTAGGTCATATTACTTAATTAAAAAAAATGTACAATAAAACGAATAAAAATAAAATTACTGATTTTTAAATTATGAGGATGAAGAGTTAACACACTCATTCTATAATGTCTCAATTTGATTTTTGTTGTATTTAAATTTTTTTGAAATCTATGAAACCAAAGACATATATTGACTTCAATCCCTCATCCATTAAAAAAAGCCACTACATATAATAAAACCCAAGAAAGTTATTCTAAAATTGAAACTTAACTTTCTCTTTGACCACGATTTTTTCCACAACTTACCAAAGTAGAAAAAAACTGCATAGAAAGTGTTAATTCTGTTTCTAAATAAATAGGTCACAAGTATTGGGATTTTTTTCAGGTTCTTTCAACAAATATAAAGGAACTCTATAGGCCACACCATTCAAGGCAAGAAATCCCTGAAAGGAGAGAATAGGTATGGTCTCAGCTCCCAAAATAAAGGGCGGCATGTGCCAACACACATCAGAGAACAACTGTAATCACAAGACAGACCCTGGGGTAGGGCTGGCTAGAATGATTTGGAAACTCTCCAAGGATGATTTAGAGCACACAAGACAGGATATAGATAACTACCCTAATTAAAAACAGAGCATACAATTTTAAAAAAATGAAGATAGCAAAACTGAGTTAAAGACTGAGATTGGATGGTCTGTGGTGAGTTTATAATTTTTATAAGTGAATCAAGGAAAAGATTTTGTAAATATTCAAATAAATTTTTTTAAAAATAGATGATTAACAGAAATATTTGGCCTCTTTGAAAATGAATATAAAGTAAGTTCTGTCTCCTTTTTATTTTTTTCTCTTCTGGGGTATTTTAATTTTACATAAAACTAGAACATTATACATACACAAGATGAGACTGTTTTGCCCAATATTTTTAAAAAATACATTAAATCTCAATCCAATTGATGTGCTTTTCAGGAAACCATTTAATTTCACTAGTCTTGATGAAGTACAGAGACTTTCACCCCAGTCTGTCGTAAGGTACACAGTACATTTTCACATACATTACTTTAACTGTACAATAACGTTTTGAGGGAAAGACTATTATGCAGGTTTCATTTCTACTTATTTTTTATTATGACTGATTTTAAACAGGAAAAATACTTTTAAATATTACTTAGAAATCATAAATAGAAGGATCATTAGAGATCATGTCGTGAATGTGGTTATTTCATTAATGATTTAATTAGTATTGATTAAGAGGGGCTCCCAGTTTACACATTATCACACAGCACAAATGGGCAGTTAGAACAAGAATCTACATCTGTGACTTAAATTCCAGAGCTCTTTCCACTATATTTTATCTACGTTGCCTTTTAACAAAACAACTATCAATTATATATATTGTGAAATAATTTATTTATATATTTTTTATTGATGATTGTTTTAGATCAATACTAATCTATTGGCTAAAAATATTTGGGAAGCATAAATTGAATTTTGGAGGCTAACACTCAGGAAATACATGGTATGTATATGTTGAACTCTCTCTATTTTTGAAAGACTTTTCTATTTACTTTGTATGTGTTATTCTGTTAGATTTCATAAAAGTTTTATGAAATCATAGTGTTATCAAAATGTAAGAGATAATGAAAAGCTTGAGATCACATATCTCAAGAAACTTCTTAAACCCATACTATTTCCACTAAACAATGTTATTTCCCAGACATATATTACTTGCTTATATATTTGCCTAGGTCTAAATATAGTGTATCTTGATATATATTTTGATATTCTGCTCATATTGTAACTTCCTAAACTCTAATTCTTTGTACCTAATATATAAGAATTTCTTGAGCATTGAAAAAAAAACTTACCCAAGACAAGTGCTTTGTCTTTGGCTTCCTATTTTGTTCTCTCTTTCACTCACCTAACCCCAGGTTGTGTCTTTTAGAATTTCCTCCAATGACATTTAGCACAGATTAACAGCAGAGTTTTTATTGTGAGGTCTTTTCTAAAATTAAAGATGTTTTTAAACACTAGTGATCACCTTATTTTGATGTCATTGATTAATATCTAAGCTTTGAGAGGAAAATTCAACCATGTGATGATTTATTCATTCAACAAATGACATTGTGCACTTACTATATACCAGGATTTATATTATTCTTGAAAGTAGAGTGATGCACAAAATTAGATCCAGTCTGCCTCATAAACCTTATGGTATGATGAGTGACAAAGTCAGTAGTTAAATGTTACAAACATGTATAAATGATTACAATTGTCATTTCCTGACTAGAATATTGATAAAAAATATAAGTATAATTGAACTACTGTGTAGAGGAAGGACCAAGAACCACTTATACAACAATAAACCATAAAATTCTGTACATTTTTATATTTTTGTCAATAATTCAAAGGAAGAAGTATCAGTTCTGAAAATTTCCAATGTTATAATATTATGATAACATCTTCTGTGAATATGCAGCTACTTGAATTTGAAAGATTATGATTTAGAAAAACCATCATGAAATTCAAAAACAAATGCAGTGTCAACGATAAAACTGAACTAATAAGCAAATGACCCAGAGTAAAGCTCATGTTATTAAAGAAGAACAAACTTGGGTGACTAACACTACTCCACATCAATACTTATGTTAGACAGATAGAGAGACATGAGTGACAGGAGAATGAATGCCTAATCTAGAGCCCTCTCTTAAGATTTCCCTGAAATACCCATTTTACAGTTAAAAGCTACCTTTACATACTGGAATACAAAGAAGTAAAAGCCACAAATATAACTGCTGGTTTATATTTGGCCACAAGCACTTGTATGGATAGTACTGACCTTTCTTAATCCTAGCCTCATTATACCATCATTTTAATATTGTACATATGCCCAGAAGTTCATGAATGTAATTATAACAGACTGAATTCTGGGTAAACGCAGGTGCAGTAGGCAGAGTTTTATAACAGCTAAATGTCAGTCAATTGACCTCACCACATCCTGACCATCTACCCCTATCTCTGTAACTACCCATCAAGGGCCAATATAAGGCATACTTCCTGAATTCTCTGGGGCTACAGCAACTCTGGCTTAGCCTGTTTCTCTTTTAAAATATACTTTAACAAATCTTACTTTTCATAAATTTCACTGATTTGTAATTCTTCACTGTGTCGGCAGAAAGAACCGAGCTCTCTCAGTGCCCTCCAGAGGCAACATATATCACAAATCTACAATAATAAAGGCAATGAGGTGTTGCCAAAAGAATAGGTAGATCAACAAAACAGAATAAAGTCCAGAATAGACCCAAACATTATAATCAACCAATTATAGGCAATCCAATGGAGAATGGATAGTCTTTTCAACAAACGGTACTGGAACAACTGGACACTCACATCAAAAAGAAAACAAATCTAGTCTCAGACCTTACATCTTTCACATAAATTAATTTGAAATAGGTCATAGATCTAAATATAAAATGTAAAACCATAACAATTTTTGGCAGATAACATAGGTGAATATCTAAGTGATCTTGGATTTGGCAATGACTTTTTAGATATGATACCAAGATCCATAAATAAAAATTAAATAAACCAGAGATTGTTAAAATTAAACATTTTTTTTTCTGCAAAAGAAACTCTTAAAGCATAAAAAGACAAGCCACAGACTGGAAGAAGGTACTTGAAAATACATAACTGATAAAGGACATATTGAAAATATGTGAAACTTGAAACTCAGCAAGAAAAAAAACAGATTATAGAATGGACAAAATATTGAACAGACACCTCAGCAAAGAAGATATACAGATATCAAGTAAGCATAATAAATGCTAAAAAGAAGCTGTCTCACATCATTTGTTATCAGAGAATTGCATAGTAAAATATTGAGATACCTCATATACCTATTAGAGTGGCCAAAATCCAGAACCGTGGCAACACCAAATACTAGTAAGGATGTGAAGCAACAAAACTCTCACTCATTGATGGTGGGAATGCAAAGTGGTGTAGCCACTTTGAAAGGTAGTCCGATAGTTTGTTATGAAGCTAAACATCTGTCTATCATTCAACCCAGCAATAACACTCTTCATTATCTACCCAAATAAAACAAAAATTATATTCACACAAATATCTGAAGACAAATGTTTATAGCAGCCACCAAGATATTCTTCAATAGATTCATTAATAAATAAAATGTGGAACATCATATAAGGGGGTACCATTCAGTGATTAAAAAAAAAAAAAACTCTCAAGTTAAAAAAGCCTGGAAGAAACTTAAATTTATATTGCTAAATGAAAGAAGCCAGTTTAAAAACACAAAACACTGTTTGATTCTAACTAATGATATTCTGGAAAGGCGAAACTATGAGGCCATTAAAAAGATCAGTAATTGCTCAGAGTTCAGGAGGAAAGGGTGGGGAGGGATAGATGGGGGAACACAGTACATTTTCAGGTCAATGAAACTGTTTTGTGTGATATATCATGGTGGATACATGACTTTACTCATTTGTCAAAACTCACAGGATTTTAAAACATAAAGACTAAACTCTAAAATATAGATTTTCTTAACAAATATCTATCAGTTTTGGTTTATATATTATAGCAAATACCCCACAGTAATGCAAGATACTAACAATAAGAGAGATTGTACATGGTGGGAGGCAGAGAAAGGGAATATTTGAGAATCTGCATTCTCAATTACTCATTTTGTAAAATTTTCTAAATGAAAATTTTTCTAAAAATAAGTCTATTAATTATTTAAAATTATCTAAGAAGAAGTAGCTCTTCAAATGCAGCATTATTCACAATGGCTAAGACATGGAAACTGAAGGGTCCTTTAATAGATGACTGAATAAAGAAGATGTGGTACATGTAAACAATAGAATATTACTCAATCATAAGAGATGAAATACTGTTGTTTGTGACAATGTGAATGGATTTTGAGATTATCATGCTAAAAGAAATAAGTCAGATAAGAAAAGTTGAGAACCACGTGATTTCACTTATATGTGGGACATAAATCTGAAAGCAACAAATGAACAAGACAGAGACTCATAGACACAGACAACAGTTTGCTGATTATCAGAGGGAAAGGAGAAAAGAGGAGGTAGAACAGGGTAAAGGGGGTAAAATATATGGTGATGAAAGGAAATTCAACTTTAGGTGATGTATTTTTGAATTGTACAATTGAAACAAGTAATTTTCTTAACCAATGTCACCCCAATACATTTACTAAAATAAAAAAATAACAATAAAAATAATAATATATAGTAAAATAAAAAGGTTCAAATTGAAAATAAGTTGAAATGGAATGCTTTCTGTCAAAAAGATATGAAACATATGAGGGCCAACAGCAATGATATCTTAATTACCCCCTTCATAATTTATTATTAGTAAATACAATTAGAATAAAGATTCCTGCTTGACACTGCATTTTTAAAAATAGTTTTCTGTTTTAAATATATTTGTATATTGCAATCTAGTTTACACAGTAGTATCCCAATTTAATGTTAAACAAATTATATTCAGGGTGTTATTTTCATTATGATTTATTTAGTAATAATGTTATAGAAACAGCATATATAAAATATTTTATTTTTAAAACAACTTCAAAAATACAAAATAAAATAATAAATAGTATACTAACCAAAATAATTTTTATTCTCCTACAAAATGTTTACCTTAGGTAATTGGTACAGACAAAAATCTGCAATTTTATCCTTTTAAATAATGCTTTTTACTCCCATTTTTTCTTTCTACCTTCTTTGTGAATGTGTGTGTGTGGGGGAGTGTTTATTTGATATATTTTTTAAAATAACTTTACAATAATATTGTAAAGGAAGTGCAGAGGTTTTTGTATATTTTAATCCAGTTTCCCTAGTTTTAATATCTTACATAACCATGGTCATAGTTATCAAATTAATAAATTAATATTGGTACAATACTGTTAATTAAACTATAGATTTTCTTGTTTTACCAATTTTTCCATTAATTAATTTTTCTGTTTCAGGAAACTATCATGCTATCACACTGCATTTCCTAGTCGTGTTTCCATTTGTCTTTTTTTGTCACACTCTCAATTTTTCCTTATATTTTATATTCTTTACAGGTTTGAAGAGTTTTAGGTATATTACAGAATGCCTCTCAATTTGTGTTTTTCTGATGTTTTCCTGTGGTTAGACTGAAGTGATAAACTTTTGGAAGAATACTACAGAGGTGAACTGTCCTCATTTCATGATATCAATGGGTAGATGAATGATACATGACATTTCATGGTGATATTAGACTTGATCTTGGTTAAAATGCTGTTTGTTTGCCAGTTTTCTCTAACTGTAAAGTTTCTATTTTCTCTTTCCACTCATTATTTCTTGTAGGTGTGTCATTAAGTGAAACCCACACTCAAGGGGAGAGTATCTGCGTATATTATTTGAAATTCTTGTGTAAGAAAATTTTAATTTTTATCTCCATTTATTATTTATTCAAACATTTATTTATAACAGTATGGAACAATGTTCTTTGAGTTTATATTGTTCTTTGAGTTACAGTCTATTATTAGTAGTATTTATTTTCTTACATGAATTTTAACTTTGGCAATGAGAGATCTTTCAGTTTGGCTCCTGTGTCCTTTTGAATATTCCTTTCTTAAAAAAATAGAAACTATCTGTGATGATACATTATATGGATTGCAGTTATGTCTTTTTAATATAATGCAATAGTAGTTTATTTGAACTATGCTATTAGCATCACATTATCCTGCTAACACCTTCAAGATACATTTATTGATTACATATTTATCAATTTAATATGTTCATTGGGCATCTACTGTGTTTCAGACACTATTCTAGGCATTGTAGATAGTTTAGGAGATGAAAGTATATATGCAACAAGATGTTGATGAAACAGAGCCTTGTAGACATTTGCAGAGAACTTTGGCTTTTTGTTATATGAAAAAAAAAAAAAAGCCTGTGCACAGTGTTTAGCAGATTATTGTATTAATTGCTTTAATATAGGTGCTGATAGCTTTAGATGCTGTGTTGAAAAGAGTTTATAGATGGGCCAATTTTGATGCAGGGAGACCAGTTTTCAAAAGCAATATAAGCGAGATTGATGCTTTGAAGGTAGCTGTGGGGACGATGAGAAAATTGTGTCCTGGATTTCTGATGGATTAGATCTGAAGTGTGAGAGAAAGGGAAATGGTAAGGATGATTTCATATTTGAGTGCAGAAAAATTGCACAATGTGTGTATAAATATATGCATACATACATATATGTCTATCTTTCCTATGTTTTTTTAAATATTAAATATTGAGTGTAATGGTGGTATGCGTATGAAAATGACAACTAAACAATGTGCAGATAAATATCCAGTTCTTAATGTATAATAAAACTAAAAATAAATAATACATTATTTTATTTAATTGTAAAAGTAAAGATTAGCCTCATAGAGATACATAGATTTCCCCCTGTAATTTTAGCCATTTTTTAATACCTTTTTTGAAAAAAACATCCAAGATATTTTTCTGTAATATTCCTTTGAATCAGTGACAATATATTTTGGATTTTTTTTAGTTGTTTATTCACCAGATTTAACAAGTCTCATAGTACTTGCAGTCTCTTTCAGGTTGTTCATTTATTGCTTATTCTGAGATTATTTGAATTTTTCATAACTTAGTATTGTGATATCATACTTATTTTGTATATATTTAATGATTTTACAATGTTATTTAATGTGTAGAAATGTTAAAATAGGTTTATTTCATTTTCCTTAAGTTATAAAATTACTCTCTACATATTCAAAATTTATATACAACTTTTCATCTTTCTGTTCTCAATGTGGAGTTAAGAATTCATCCACTTTGTATCAGATATATATTAAAAACATGCCATGAGTCTTTATCTTAGGCAACAAAATTCTGTTATGTAGTAATATTTGGTGTTTTTAAATTTACCAATGAGATAGCACTAAGCTAATTTTAAATGCATTTAAATACAACATCTATAATAATATGTGTGTTTGAAGATCACTGAGTTCAGAATTAGAGATAATAAAAACTGTCTATTCCTTTCTTGTTTTGGAATTTCAGATTCTAGTGGCCATATTAAGAAGCAGAGATAAAAAAGAAAGCAAGAAATAATTCGAATGCTGGTAGAGTAATTCCCTACATTGCAGCAATTCACAACGCTGTGTTATATATAGAAATGAGATCTGTCATTGTTTTCAACCCTGCTAAATAAATCTGAACTCTTGGAATGGTATGCCACTTGACCTTTCGCGTTTCATCAGCAGTATTTAACTGGTGCAAAGGAAACACACTTGCAAAGTGTCTCCTGTTGACATGACAGATTTCCCTGGTAGTTCCCACAATGTTCAATATGCCCAAGTCACTTGCTTCAGAATGCAAGAGAGAATTCTTTTCTCAAGGAGGTACCCAGTCCATACTGAAGAATGATATGAAAAATTTTCACTCTTTGTCACCAATTGTGCTTTCGGCAGGCCCTGTAAAATCACCTCCAGTGGCTAAACGTCCAAAAGCTTCTCACTTTGAGATTGAAATACTTGATGCTCAAACAAGAAAGCAGATATGTATTGTGGATAAGGTGAGTTTTATTTATTTATTTAAATTTTTCTGTCTCAAAGATTATTAATCATTCGATTAAATGACAACTGTTCTAAAATATATTCCTGGCGTTTAGGTTTAGTGTTAATGTTCTGATGAGCAGCATACTTTATACATTGTTTCAGAAGATATTTGCTACATCTTGCATAATCAATTTAAATAGTAGCTAATAATTATGAGGTTCTGGTTGTCCTGCTAACATTGACCATTGTCCAGAGGCAAAATTTCCAGTGCTCGCAATCTCAGCATACAGAAAAAAATACTCTTTAGGTTTTTCCTATACGTGTACTTTATTGCATATTCATGTTATCATAACATTCTAATAATATTGTAGAAAATAGCAAACAAAAGACATTGAAGTTACCAGAAATTACATTTTGCACAATGATTAAATCTACTTATTTAAAAATTACTTAGAATTTTTTAACAAAAATTGTTTACAGCACCTGGTAACCTGGTATTCTGAAGTGGTCTCCCATCCAACTACTAACCAGGCCTGACCCTGCTTATCTTCCAAGATCAAATGAGATCGGGCATGTTCAGGGTGGCTTGGCTATAGATAAAAAATTACTTAGAATTAATTTAATTATTTGTCTTCAGATACAACTGAAAAAAATCTTACCTTTGATGGTTTACTTATTTCAAAACAACAATGTCCACATTTCTAAAGAGAATATCTTGCTTAATATTGACCATTTAAATTCATATGACTGATGTCTCACCAAGGAAAGATAAAATATATACTTCCTGTCTTACACAAACATATGTGTACCTTGTAGGTATACATATGAATGTATGTATTTTTAGTCTTTCAATAGTTTAAAAAAATACTAGTAATTTAATTTGCTATGAGAAAGATTTATATTTTTAATAAAATATATCTTCATTTATTTGTCTATACTGACAAGTTAAATAAGATTTTTGCTGTTCTAAAAATAAAATTCAACCATTGATACTATTTAACTATGCTCTGGCTGTGTTTCCAGATAATAGAGGAAGTATTTATGGTTTTTATTTGCCAAGAAGATCATATGTACTTTTATAATTAGTAATTATAACACTATAACCAGCCTATTATTTGGGTAATACTAACTTTTATTTACAAATTAAATTAAAGTGAGAACTTCTACAAGTTTATACAGGACATAAGTGGAATGTTCAAGATTCAAAATCTTTCTATGCAATTCTACATCATATTATTTTTCTATAATACCACTGGGGCCATATATTATAATCAATATACATTCTGTACAAGAAATTTTAACTTAAAAATTACATGTGTGGTCTAATTTACTTCTAGTTTAGTATCTCCATAAAATTTTTAGAATTTTGTGCCATATGAAGACAAAAAAGTAAAATTCTCATCCAGAAGTTACTATTTATTTATAATATCTCACTATCAAAAATTCAAAAGATTTAAGAAAACTCAGTTAAACCAAGGGAAATAAGGCAATGAATGGAATGAACATTAAATTGGTCAAGGATTTATAAAGACCAAGATTCTTAAATGAGACTGGTTTTGTGTTATTTCTAATGTGTGTGTGTAAGCTTTGACACAAACTATACCTTTAAGTAATGAGAAACTAATGGGCTTCTAAATGTGTTATTGAGATTTTATTTGAATTTAAGACATGGAATTATACATTTATATTAACTAAATTACAATCAATCAATAAATAAGTGTGCATAAAGCTAGTATCCTATAAAGATTTTACTCCGGAATCTCACATTTGAACTCTAAGAGGCCTGTTTTTTGTTTGTTTGTTTGTTTTGTTTTATTTTGTTTTTCTAATCTCCAACGGCAAATGTTCAGGGAAACTGAGTAGTCTAGATAGAGATTAAGTTTGTATTCCTCAGCAGCCTTTATTACACAATCAACACCATATGACATGCAACTTACTATATCCAAATCTGTCTTATCAGTAGAATTGGATTTTGTTTTGTTATGTTTTTGTTTTGCAATTTGATAAATCATCTCATAATGACGGCAAGACATTCAAAATAAAAAAATCTGGATTAATGTACCCTTTGTTTCTTTTTTTTTTTTTTTTTTGGCTTCATGATTCCTAGTAATTTAAGTTTGTTAACATGGAAAAGACTGGTTTCATTTGTTCAAGATGTTGTTCTTTTCTTAGACAAATTAACAGCTATATTAATAGTAAGGTTATGTTAAGTGCCTTTTATTGTACTTGACTCTATCTATTATACAAAGAAATGTTGCTAATGACCTAGTACCTGCCTTTCAGTAAATACTGTTTTATATAGTCGTAAAAATTAAAGGTCACGTACTTTGGAACTAAGCACATCTGGACTGAATCCATACTACATCAATTATATCTATCAAAGCTCAGTAAAGTTACAGAATTGCTGACTTTTATTTAGAATATAAGTTAATAAAATCGATTTTGCAAGTTTATGAGGAAGAGTAAGAATAAGATATGTAACATGCTGAGAATAGTGCCTTGAACTTAATAGGAACATATATATACATATATATATATATATATATATATATATATATATATATATATATTTTAGGTTTAATAATCATTTTGAGAGAGAAATTTAATGTGCGTAAAAATTCAAGAAAATATAATTAATGAATCTTCAGATAGTGGCAGAGAATTTAAATTCGATATTTTGAGAATTATTCATTGACATAATTTGTTATAATGCTTAGGTTGGATATAAATTTTCAGTTATCTTGAGTGAGATGTACCTATGTAATGTATGCTGAGCTCTAGTAGAAATTGTATTTGAATCTAGATATTATAACTTTAGCTTTAGAATGGACAAAACATATACTCAAGATATTCATGAGACAAAAACATTGAGAGAATTCCTGAGATTAAAGAAAATATATTGAAGCATGTTCTTTTACACACACATACATACACATACCAAATAAAACACTATTGGCTTCGGTTATCTTCTCCAGGTTCTGTCCAATTGCTCTCATTACTTTTATCATATTTATTTTATCTGTCCACATTTTTCTTTTCACATTTCATCATAAACTTACTCCATTTAGACATTTGCCTCCATTGTGTTTCAGAACATCAACTTGCTGAGGTCACCAGTGAGGCAGTGGTAAATATCTTGCTAAATCTAAAGGTCAATTCTCATATTCTATTTTATTCTGTATATTAGCAATACTTACCACTATTAAACATATCTTCCTTAAAACACCTTTGCTGTTTGAGTTTCAGAATAATACTAAACACATTTTTTTTTTCAAAGCTATGTTAGTGGCTTCTCCCTTTCCTCTTGCTGCTTCTTCATTATCTGACTTATTGGGTTTGGAATGTCACCAACTCAGTCATCAGAACTTCTTCCCATCTTTAGTCATTTACCTTAATGGGTTCCATATAAATATAGTCTGGCTATTGATGACTCATCAACATGTAACTGCAGTTTATCTTCTTCCCCTGAAGGCAATTCCATCTGTCTAAGTACCTATGTATGTATCCATCTATGTATCTATGTACCCATTTGCCTATTTGGATGTTTACTATATACCTTAAACTTAGTATATTTAAAACTGAACACTTGGTCTTTAAAAATTTTCCATAGGGTTTTCCAGGTCAATAAGCAGAACTACATCCTTCAAATAGCTCAAGACAAACACTTAGAAGCATCACAACTCATCTTCTAATCTCAGAACCCACATACCATCCATCTTCATGATGATACCTACACATGGATACAGATCTTGACAAACTTTAACCTTCTCTACTGCCAGAACTCCAATCTTTCCTGTTTCTGTGCTTAGCACCTTCAACGTATTCCCAACATAGCAACAGATCTAGCCTGTTAAATTGTATCAGATGTATCTTTCACTACTCAAAATTAGTCAATGTCCTTCTTTAGGTCTTAATTGTCACTTTTTTCTTTAAGCCTTTTCTTACTAACTAACTAGTTAAAATGACAAAATCTGGCAATATTTTCTATTACCCTTCATTGTTCTTTTTTTTTTCTAATACTTA